>PVIW01004251.1:0-138638 GCA_004026585.1 Noctilio leporinus
GGGGAAGAGGAGAGCAAAGGGGGGAAATGGGATGAATGTAATACAACAATAAAATAAAATGAACATATATATACATATATATGTTCAACTCTAGAATTTTCTATGTTAACATATCAAATGCCTGCTCAAACAAATTGTAAACTCCTTAAAGGTTTTTGGTGGGTAAAAAATACCCTGCTGTTAAGCAAAATAACAGGGACACTGAGGTGCTTAATCTCATTGGTATTCTGAGGCTGTAAATCGCCCTGGATCAATTATGGCTTGTGCTGGCTTCTTCTGCAGGATGTTCCCAGTGCGAACTCTTTTCTATGGCGTCAAACAGAGGAAGAGCAAGAGGAAGACAGCCACACTGAAACAGCTAAGCTTGGGAAAAGCATGCTTTAATTTTTTTATGTCAGAATGATTAAAGTAAACCTTCGATTTTTCCCAAGTGAAGTCCTGTTTAGATTGTTCAAGAACGAAGACTAACTGCTTTTCAGAGACCATTATGACACAAAAGCAGAAACTGTGAGCTTCTGGGATCCAGCCCTGATTCCCCAGGGGTATGTCCTTCCGGTTCTCTATTTATAAAGAGAAAAAGGTGTCAAGGCTCAATACATTCAGTTCATCAAAGCACACAATCATGAATTTGTGATTAATTGTATTTCATAGTGGATTTCACAAAGCTATTTCAAACTGAATAGTTTATTCTGTTATAATAATTAAGTTCTGATTTTCCCTGACATAGGGTCAGGAAGACTGAACAAATCATGGACAATGAGGAAATAATTCAATTATTATTAACAATACACCATTATGTTTTTAATTTATCCCAGAAAAGCACATCTGCATTTGTTCAAAAGATTCGGTATTCCATAAGAAAGGGCTCTATCGAATCTGTAAAAATATAGACAATACATTGTATAATATTGTAATTATCATGGAGTATACCTTTGTTAATTGTACACCATCTAAAATTGTCAGTAGAAATAAAAATAACTATACATAAACATTGATTCCTATCATAATTATATCAACTAAAAGACTGATCATGAACCCAAAGAAAAATACTTTTTCTCAGTAAGAGTACTGCTTTTCTGAGAGAAAGTACTTTTATATTTTGTCCTTATTGCAGTCTAATCAATCCCATTTTATATACATTATTTGTGTTTCTTATATTTTTATTGTTATTCTATTACAGTTACCCATTTTTCCCCCTTTGCCTTCCTCTGCCCTGCCCACCCCCCTACCCTGTTGTCCGTGTCCATGGTCATTTACACTAGATCCTTGGCTAAACCCGTCCCCTACTTTGCCTCTTTTTCCACCTGCCCCCTCCCCTCTGGTCACTGTCACTGTTCCCTGTTTCCATGCCTCTGGTTCTATTTTGCTCATTAGTTTATTTTGTTTATTAGTTTCCTGTAGTAGGTGAGATTGTATGGTATTTGTCTTTTACTGCCTGGTTTACTTCACTTAACATAATATTCTCCAGTTCCATCCATGCTGTTGCAAAGGGTAGGAGCTCCTTCTTTCTTTCTGCTGTGTAGTATGCCATTGTGTAAATGGACCAAAGTTTTTTGATCCAATCATCCACTGATGGGCACTTAGGCTGTTTCCAGCACTTGTCTGTTATGAATAGCTTTGCTATGAAATAGGGGTGCATAGGTTTTTTGAATTGATGTTATGGGGTTCTTAGGATGTATTCCCAGGAGTGGGATCATTGGGTCAAAAGACAGATTCATTTTTAATTTTTGGAGGAAATTCCAAATGGTGTTGGGAGAACTGGACTGGAACATGCAAAAAAAAAAAAAAAAAAAAGAAACTAGTTCACCAGCTTACACTATACACCAGAATAAACTCAAATGGATAAAAGACTTAAGTATAAAAGTCCTAGTGAAAAATGTAAGCAAAAAATTTAAGCTAGCCCACATAGCAATATTGTTGCCAATATATGTATCTCCCGGGGCAAAGGAAATAAAGGAAAAAAATAAACAAATGGGGCAACATCAAATTAAGAAGCTTATGTGTGGAGTTTCCTCAAAAACTAAAAATGGCACTGTCTTTTGATCCAGAGATCCCACTGCTAGGATTACACCGAAGAACCCTGAAACACCAATTCAGAAAGACCTACTTACCCCTATGTTCATAGCAGTGCTATTTACAATAGCCAAGTGCTGGAAACAGCATAAGTGCCCACCAGTGAATGACTGGATCAAAAACCTTTGGTCCATTTACGCAATGGAATACTATGCAACAGAAAGAAAGAAGGAGCTCCTATCTTTTGTGATAGCATGGATAGAACTGAAGAGTATTATGATTAATGAAATAAGCCAGGCAGTGAAAACAAATACTGTAAGATGTCACCTCATACAGGACGCTAATGAACAAAACAAACAAGTGAGCAAAATAGAACCAGAGACATGCAAACAAGGAACAGAGTGACAGTGACCAGAGGGGTGGAGGTAAGGGAAGAGGGGGGAAAGAAGGGGAAGGATTTAGTCAAGAACTAGGATAAATGACCCATGGGCATGGACAACATGTGGGGATTGACTGAGGGAGAGGGGGAGGTGGGTGGGGCAGGGGAGAGCAATGGGGGAAAATTGGGACAACCGTAATACAACAACAATAAACTAATTTAAAAGTTAAGAAGCTTCTGCTAAGCTAAAGAAACCATCATCAAAATGAAAAGGGAGCCAACTATATGGGAAATCGTATCTGAAAATGATAGTTGCTGTTTTAAACTACAGAAGCAACAATATTGCTACAAAAAGCACCATAGACTCATTAGAAATTAGATCAGAAAAACAGATGACTTTGACGTGTAAGGTCAATAGCTAATATTGGACCATAACAACTAGCTACTGGCATCAATGTTTTAAATAGCATTTATGTTGAAACAGCGTGAAAGTTATAGACTGAAGGAAGTGCAGTACATGCAAACCAAATAGAGTTTATTTCCTATCTGTTGCAAGGACAAAGAAACAACATGAGGTGACTAAAAGGGAAAGTCCCATGCAATTTCATTAACTGAAAGAATAGTGTTTCATTACTCTAGGTCAGGATTCGTCACCTCCTGTTTCAAAAATCTTCTGTAGAATCTAATTATCCCTAAGTTCGAAAAGAGACTGACCTTGTGGGAATAACACTTAGAAAATAAGATATTCAAGTTGCAACACATTTATATTTTATTATAATAGCTATCATGGAGTTCCTTTCAGTGTGTCTCCTGAAAATATAGAGTAGAAGCCTGGTCCTGAACTCCTTGTGATTTAAAGTAGCTCTATCGGTAAAAGATTGCACTCAGCTTAATGCAGATGATGGTTATATGCTTTAAAAGTCAGTGAAAAAAAGAAAAAAGTCAGTGAGTTTTTACATAAAGCCTGTTTACTTTGATCCAGTCAGTGAGTTTTTTACATGAAACCTGTTTACTGCTAAGGTATTATTTCTCTCTAGGAAGAAATTGCAAAACTGAAGGGTGTTTCTATACTGTTATAAGCTGTGCCTTTTTTGTTGTTAGGGAGAATTGTTCCATATTTCAAAATGAAGAACTCATTCATTCTGTCATTTCTTTGTTGCAAGTTGTCCTTTGAAATCAACAGAGCCCTAAGACCAAGACAAAAAGTATGTGACTTTGATAAGTAATCCCCATGAACTCTAAAGCGACGATCCCAATTTCAAAAGTTGAGAAAGAGAGAGGTAGATAAAATTCCCCCAAGATGAACAATCGCACAGCTATCTGTCAGAGCCCTTGGAGGGCTCCGGAGTGTACTGAAGAAACTTCAGACTGGAGGATAATTGCAGAGAAAGGGAACGGGGAACAGCTTCATTTGGCCTTCCCCAAGCCAGAATGTGTTTTTGTTCCCAAAAGAGGGAGAGCAGGGTGGTGGTCATGTCCCAAGTTATTGGGACAGCACGCAAAGGACCCGCTGGAACTCAGCCCATCCACAACCTGCAAAGCTGGGACATAGAGGGATGGCCAGAAAATGAGGAGGAGAAGCGGGGTGGAGCAGTGCCAGCCACTTCTTGCAAGTGACCCCATTCCCTAGTCCCACCCATTGCCAGCCACTTGAGCAGTTTCACCCCAGAGGAAAACAACCTCCAGCCCGGCTGCTGATAAGCCCTACAGGTCAGCCTCTTCCCCGCGGGCATTTGCATTTCCAGGATTCCTCATCCCCTCTCCACCCTTCTCCACAGCCCGGAGAGGCCCAGGGCCTGAACTGCAGCCCGCCCGGTTCTCTGCAGCTGCTGGAGTGCCAGAGTCCCGGAGGGTCCCGGTGGTCGGGTCCCTGCGGTCGTTCCCCTGTGGTCGTCGCCCTGTGGCCGTCACCCTGTGGCCGTTCCCCGGCTTCCTGCTCAACCCCGGACTGCAAGCGCTCATGGGGCAAGGTACTTCCGCCAAAAGTGTGTGTGTGCTAACAGCCAGGCTCCCCCCAGCGCCCATGGGCCTGACCGAGGGCCCATCCCTGAGCGCCACCAACCGCCCCCGGAGGAAAGGTCAGAATCCAGGGCCCGTGCTGGCTGCCCTGGTCACTGGCCACTGGTGCTGGAGGTGGGCACCCGCATAAACATCCCATTTCGTTCCTTAGAAGCCCATTTGTCTCCCCTAAAGGAAACATTTGACCTTCTCGTAGAATCCCTTGACTCCCCTCTCCCTCTGGCCTATTGGGTTAGTCATGGAAACCACCATCTCCAACCAGAGCTCCAGGTGACTCTTTGGTGCACCCCTGTACGCCTATGTTAGATTTTGCCTTTTCTCCTCTTACTCTAGGGCAGGGGCACCACACTCATTTTCACTGGGGGACCTATCAGCCCCACCGTGGCCTGCAGAGGGCCGAACTGCTCCCCGACAGGTAAGTGAGCCGTGTGGAAACCAGGCGCCGGGCGGATAAAACAAGGCGGCGGCAAGAGCCCTGTTTGCCGCCCGAGCTCTATGGTTGGACAGTAATAAACAGCCCCAGGGGGACTGATCGTATCTTCAGAGGACAACTTCAGAGGACAGGAGAACTGTCGTCTTCGTCCCCGGATTAAGGCACTGTCCCTGTGCTTCGGTGTATTACGTAGACTTGCTACTCTCCCAGTCCTGGTAGAGTGGCTGACCAGTAGGTGTCCTGTAGGGCCCAGTGGCACGGCCTCCACGCTCACCCCAGCTGGGTCCTCCAGGTACGGCCCTGTGTGGGCTGTGTGCACCCTCCTGCAGCAGTTGAGCCTTGGTTGCTGTGGCCACATTCGTAGGACAGATTTACTTCCAGGTTGATTGGCTTCGAAGACTGGCTGCGACTTCAGTGCAGAGGTTGCCAGGCAGGGGCCAGCCCCACGGAGCTCAGGTGCTCCATGAACTGCCCTTTGAATGTGCGGCTGCTGGAGATGGTCGGTTGGTGCTGCCATGTGGTGAAGCTGACCACCCGGTGCTGGCTCTGCAGTCTCTCGGGAGGCGCCGGCCAATCCGCTGGGAATGTCCCCTGCCTAGGGCCGCTGGGCCTGAGCTATGGCGCGATCTGCAGGCGGCTGCCAACCAAGGCTTGTGCTGGGCCTGGGGCCACTTAGCGAGAGCTACAGGGCGTGCTAAGGCCAGATGCTGCTTGTGTGAGAGATTTGAGGGAAGCCTGAAGCGTGGGCTTAGAGGGGCCCAGCTGGCTGGCTCTGTCCGGGGAGTTGGGGAGGGTTCCATAAAGGAACAGTGGCCTCTGCCAGCACTTCTGTCTGGGAGAAAGCTGCCAGTCCAACCCTCACCCCTGGATCAGACAATTCAGTTCATTGTTAGTGTAGAGATTTTTGCGTCATGATTTTGTGTCCTTTAACGTCGCTGAATTCATGAGTCCTTCTTTGAGTTTTTGTGCAATCTTTTGAGTTTTGCTAATTCTTTGAACCCACATTCTCTTCTGTTAAATTCTACAAGAAAGTTAGATCATGAAAGGGGGTGGATGTAATAAAAAAATAATAATACAATTAAATTTAAAAATAAAGTAGTTGCTGATTAAAAAAAAAGAATTAGCAAAATTTAATGAGAAAAATTTTATATATTTTTATATTGTATACTAACATCAGTGCCTAAAAGGTGTAATTGTTGTATTGAAAGATGAAATACAGAATTTTAACTGTACCTATAAGATGCTTTTCAGATTCATGAGAAAAACTATTTCTTAATTTGCTTGCTGGCCCTTTAAATATGATTTTTGACTTTTGCTTTCTGGGTGTAAAATTCTGCCTTCACACTCCATGCTTTTAGCAATTTCTCTTAAGCAGGGTTATCACATGTAATGGGTGTATGGTGTTTAACATCACTTAATGGCTTGTATTTGAAAGCCTCAACCATTTGTTGCTAATGTGCTTATTTTGTCAGCCCTCTACGATGAAGGTCATAATGTGCCTTATCAAGTAAAATTAACAGGAGACATTATGTTCATACCGTATATTTCCGTAACTATGGCTCCCTTTTTGAGGTATTCCTTTCAAGTAGGGAACTTTTTAGAGGTTATTTTATGGGGAGTCATGGAAACTGATGGACACAGCCAATACCCCCAAGTTCATTTGCTAAATATCCAGCTTAGTAATTTTCTGCCAGAGCAGGACAACTGTATGTACACCACGGTGTAATATGCTCGGTGGATGGTGACTTGTCATAGTCTACAGCTAAGCACAAACTGGTACTTAGTCAAGTACCCTGAGAAGTTTTTACACAAAACGCACGAGAAGAAGAGCCACTTTGGTGACAGTCCCAAGCAATACTAAGTCTAAGACAAGGCCGTTGTTTGCTTTTTGTTCACCAACCCAACTGAACGGGTGTTCAGTTCTTCATTAGTTTATTACTGTTTGTGAAATATTACTTTCAAAAGAGATGAATTATTTCCCAACGCATGTTCCTACCCACACTAAAAGAAAACATTTACATGCTAGGAATATAAATGTTCAAACAATGATGTTTTTAGATGGATTTTGGACTGAAAGACTTTCTTATTCAATTGCAGCTGCAACAGCCAATTGCCGTAGACTGGATGGCTTATACAACAAACATACATTTCTCATAATTTGGGAGGCTGGGAAGTCAGTCAGAGGTCAAGGTGCCAGCCGATCTGGTGTCTAAGGACAAGCGTCCCTGGTTTGTAGGCAGCCTTCTCTCTGTATTGTCTAATAGTAGAGAGAGAGTGGGTTCTGGTCCCACTGAAATCATAATGTTAAATGTAACTGTTTGCTAGACCCTAGGTAAATTTTATCTTCAATTTGGCCACAAGATTCCTTTGCTGCACTATGGGGTTGCATCTTCGTTGTTAGAAAAGGGAAAAAGTCCCACAATAGTTTCAAGACATCTTCATATATATTTTTTCACCACACTCTACATTCAGTGAAGATGATTTATTCTTAAACAGTGCCAGATCTTCCCATCCCATATTGCTAGCTCTGTTTCTATTTTACTGTGACAAAAGGCGTTGCTGGGATGGAAAGGAGGTAGTGGGAAGGGTAAGGACGATGACAGGTAAACCTACCACGAGAGAGGAAGTGTCCTCTTCCTGAGAATATATGTATCGTGATTTTACAAGGTCTGTCCCCAAAGTATCGGCAGTGCAGACTGTTTTAGTTGTATTGACATTGGCTCGATACTTTAGGGACAGAGCTTGTATACACTCCTTGTTGAAGCATTAGAAAATTGTTGAATTAAGTATAGGTTTTTCTAGAGATAGATCTTTTGCAAATATTATCGCCATATTTAGTGAATAATAATAGAGGGTACCTGAGATTATCTGAGATTACATTTGAATCTCAGATAAGCAACAAACATTTTAGCCTAAGCACATCTAAAATATTTCATTAGATATGCTCATGACTAAAAATGTATTCCTTATTTAGCATGAGTAAAATTGTAATCCTCTGACCTGTCTTTCATCTGATAAGCCTACCTGCATTGCCAAGGAAAGAATGTTTCCTTGGAAGGAAAGCAGTGTTAAAAAACCAGAGTCAGGCCCTGGCTGGTAGCACAGTGGATAAGGTGCTGGCCTGTGAACCCAAAGGTCGCAGGTTCAATTCCCCACCCAGGGCACATAACCAGGTTGCAAACCAGGTCTCCAGTCAGGTCTGCGGCTGGAGGCAGGTGAAAGGCAACCATACATTGATGTCTCTCTCTCTCTCTGCCTCTCTCCCTTCCCCTCTTCCTAAAAAAATAATGAAATAAAATCTAAAAAAAAAACAAACAAAAAACCAGAGTCAACCCTCACTGGGTCTAGCACATGCCAAAACAATTTTATTGACCAATGGGAATGTGATAAGAGTAGGAACTGTGCCGAACAGGCCGTTCCTTGTACCCTGATGACAGTTGAAAGAGGAGCGCGCCATTTGGCGAGAGGAGAGGGAGAGTGGAGGTGTTACAATCTACTGACTGAGCTGAGATCCAACCCTTCCTATCTTGACAACAACGGATGGTTCTAGGCGAATAGACTGGTATTCACAAAAGAGGCGAGCCAATTATTTACCACCTGCTTACTATAAATCCTAACAGACAAGGAAAGAAAACGGCAGGAATGAGATGAAGTCACCGAAGAGGTCAATGGGCATACAGATTTCCAAGAGGGTTAAAGCAACGCAGAGAAATCCCTCATGTGGGGTCTGTGGTCGAGGCAGGAGCCTTAAGACCAGGTGGAAAAACCTGAGGAGTATTTTCCGGAAACTAAACCTAGAAGGTGACAAGACAGGTTATAAATAAAACTTAAATGCCACAATGTCTAAAAACGTGCTGTTCTTCATAATGGTACAAGCATGAAAAAATTTAAGTAAAGATGTGATGACTTTTTCACTTTATTGCTATTTTTTTTCACCTTTTCTCCCTTTTGGGAACTGATTTCCCTATGGCTTAATTGTCATGGGGAAATAAATTTCCCTATGGTTTCTTAGAAAAACTTTCTCTAAACAGTTTCTCTAAACAGTATTAACCTTTCATACAGTTTCCTCTGAGGGTAGATTTTATTTATTTATTTAAAGATTTTATTATTTTTAGAGAGAGGGGAAGGGAGAGAGGCAGAGAGGGAGAGAGACATCGATGTCTGGTTGCCTTTCACCTGCCTTCAGCCATGGACCTGGCTGGAGACCTGGCTTGCAACCTGGGTATGTGCCCTGGCTGGAAATTGAACCAGTGACTTTTGGGTTCACAGGCTGGCACCTTAGCCACTGTGCCACCAGCCAGGGAGGATTTTAAATTAAATTAAATTTTATATTTTTAAAGATTTATTTATTTATTATTTTTAGAGAGGGGAAGGGAGAGAGGAAGAAAGGGAGAGAAACATCCATGTATGGTTGCCTTTCACCTGCCTCCAGCTGGGGACCTGACTGGAGACCTGGCTTGCAACATGGTTACGTGCCCTGGCTGGGAATCGAACTGGAGACCTTTGGATTCGCAAGCCAGTGCACCTTATCCACTGAGCCACCAGCCAGGGCCTGAAGGTAGTTTTAAAAAATACCTGTAATAATTCCTGCAGAAAAAAATTTGAGAATTCTGTGAAAAAAATTACTTTGCCCTACCCTGAATCTTTTCCTATATAGAATGATATTGCTATGCTAAAACATCCTAGGCTAAGATGTAGAATCCTTACAAATATTTTTTAAAGTGATAGTTATAAATAGGCTCAGGTGATTAAATGCCTTTTCCATTTTTGTATATTGTTTTTCTAATTCTAGAAAATTAAATATATTTTAAACTCTATATAAGATGAAGCATATTCATGAGTTAAACTGTAAAATTCAGAATAATTTAGTTTGTCCAAAGGTTTTCTCAAAATCAGTTCAAAGTACTTACAGTTAAAATAAATTCCCAAATGCCAACATAAGCGTCTACTGCCTGATTGTGACATTCTACTTGGCAAAACATTTTCCTGTTAAGCGTTGTGGTTTATTTGGTCTTTCTTTAACATTATGTATAAAATATATTTTGACCATAAACTATTTGTAATGCACATAATTGTCCTGAGGCTTATATTCTATACTGTAAGAAACAGAAGTGCCAACAATTACTAAGTTTAGGGGTTGATGAAGACAAGTGCTAGAGAGTAGAATTTAAAACAAATGTAACTGATTTGCAGACACCACAGTGTGAAGAAAACTTTCATCACTGTTTCTGTCTACTCAATGGGAGAAACTTGTCAACAAAAGTGAAATATTTTCTTATTTTAGTAAGTCTTGCTAAGCAAATCTTTCAACTTAGAAAACATGTATTTTCCAGTTTTTATAACATATATTTACAAATTTTTGGAGATTTAGGAAATTGGGGGAAATATTTTATGGTTCTGTGTTTCTTAACACAGATTTTCTGTATCTTTCCATTAGTATAGGAATATCAATAGAATAAATTAAAGCTTTCCGTTTCTGGTTGAAAAAGAGGAACAGGAAACTATGGACCTAAAATATATTTTTCCTCCCTCATTGGCCATGGCATTTGAAATTACAAGCATTATAGTGCTACCTTTTATTTGATTAAAAGAGTGATATTTTTGTGAACCCAAAGGTCGCTGATTCAATTCCCCCGCTAGGGCACAGAACCAGGTTACAGGCCAGGTCTCCAGCCAGGTCTGTAGCTGGAGGCAGGTGAAAGGCAACCAACATACATGGATGTTTCTCTCCCTCTCTGTCTCTCTCCCTTCCTCTGTCTCTGGAAAAAAATAAATAAAATCTTTAAAAAAAGAGTAATATTTTATTAGACCCAGGATAGGACTGAGTGAACAATACCATATCAAAATCTCATAGAACAGGTGAAAAAGAGAAAAATATATAAAAAATGGTGGCGTATTAAAACTATTATTTGGGTATGACTGTATATATATTAGCAGAAAATAAAAGTAAACCTAACTACACATAACTTGTATCATAACTGCAGGTGAATTAAAGAAAACTTTAAAAAACATATAAATTTCATAAAGAAATAAAGAACATCAATTGTATAATCTTTAGATAGTGAAGGCCTTCTTAAGCAATACCAGAATCTTGAAAGCCATAAATTTTTAAAAAATGATTTCATAAATACTTTATAGGAAAAAATAATTGAGTTCAAAAGACAAGCCTGAAAGAAAATGATTGCAGCACGAAAAAGTATTTTCATTGTAAATGTTTGTCACAATAAATAAAATCTATGAAGAAAACAACCAATCATATGTAAAATAGAAAATATAAATACACAGTTCATATTAGAGGGAATAAAGATAAGAAACATATCAAAAATGCTAAGTGGCTCTAGTTATCATAGGCAAAAACGAATCAATAAATGAATGTTTTTCTTTAGAGGACTGAATGTTAGAGGACTGAATAAAAGAGGGTATACATTAGCAGAATTGCATAGGCTTACATAATAACCCAATCACTTGCTAGCTGTGTTATTCCATGCCAGTTAACAAGCTTATTTCTAATTCAGTTTCTTTATCAAAAAAAATGAAGGGAATAATGGCTCCCATATTGAATAACTATTTGGTATTGATTATGACCCTGAAACATTTTTTGAAATGGAATCCATCAGTAATTTTTTAAATTATGAATTCACATACTTTTGAGTCCCATACTAAAGAATTTATGGTAAGAAATAAAATTTACTTTGATGAAAGAGATTGAACAAACCATTTATTTCCAGTGGTTTGATCTCCAAAATATATAAAGAACTCATGCAACTCAATACCAGGAAGACAAACAATCCGATTAAAAAGTGGGCAAAGGACCAGAATAGACAGTTCTCTGAGGAAGACATACAAAGGGCCCAAAGGCATATGAAAGGATGTTGAACATCACTAGCCATCAGAAAGATGCAAATTAAAACCACCATGAGACACCACCTCACACCTGTCAGAATGGCCATCGTAACAAATCAACAAACAAGTGCTGAGGAGGATGTGGAGGAAAGTGAACCCCCCTGCACTGCTGGTGGGAATGCAGACTGGTGGAGCCACTATGGAAAACAGTATGGAATTTCCTCAAAAAACTAAAAATGGAACTGCCTTTTGATCCTGTAATTCCACTTGCTGGGATTATACACAAAGAATCCTGAAACACCCCATTCAGAAGAAGCTATGCAAATTTATGTTCACAGCAGGGCTATTTACAATAGCCAAGTGCTGGAAACAGCCTAAATGCCCATCAGTGGATGAATGGATCAAAAAACTTAGGTCCATTTACACAATAGAATACTTACTATGCAGCATAAAGAAAGAAGGAACTTCTGCCTTTTGTGACAAAGGATGGAACTGGAGAGTATTATGCTTAGTGAAATAAGCCAGGTGGCGAAAGACAAATACTGTATAATTTCCCCTATAACAGGAACCTAATGAACAACAACAACAAAAAAAAAAACAAACGAGCAAAATAGACTCAGAGGCATGGAAACAAGGAACAGAGTGCCAGTGCAGGAGAGGAAGGAGGAGGCGGGGAAGGGGGGGAAGAAGGGGAAGGGGTTAGCAAAGGAACAAGGTAAAGGACCCCTGGATGCGGACAGCAGGGTGGGGTGGGCAGGCAGAGCAACGGGGGAAATATGGGACACCTGTAATTGAACAATACAATTTTTAAAAAAGATTTTATTTCATTATTTTTAGAAAGAGGGGAAGGGAGAGAGGCAGAGAGGGAGAGAGACATCAACATTTGGTTGCCTTTCACCTGCCTCCAGCCACAGACCTGACTGGAGACCTGGCTTGCAGCCTGGTTATGTGCCCTGGCTGGGGAATCGAACCTGCGACCTTTGGGTTCGCAGGCTGGCACATTATCCACTGTGCTACCAGCCAGGGCTCACAATACAATTTTTAATAGGTGTATCAATAAGGAAAGGAGGGGATAACATTTGGCATAGTGGAAATGGGATATGATCAAGCTACAAAAAACATACGGTACATTTATACGTAAATACTTGAAGGAATAGCCATGATGTTTTGTAACTAAGTGAAGAAAAGCCGTATAAGAGTATAATAACATGTACAGTGCAAACAAAAGCTAGCGTCTACATACGTGTCCATTTACGTTTGTGTAAGAAAAAGGAAAGGAGTGAAAGAAGAGGCCGTGCGTTGCCGACAGCAATGATTTTTGTGGATGGGGTGGTTTTACTTCAGACACCAGCACGTCCTTGCAGGCCGCACCTTCTACAGCTTCTGTCATTGTGTTAGAGGCCCTAGAGTTGGGCCTTCCTTATGCAGATCGTGTCCTTACCCCACTTTATAAAAGCAAAAGCTGAAGTTCTGAAAAGTACGTTGCTCAGAGCCTCAGAGGTCATAACTGTCTCTGAAAGTAACCCCGAAAGTGTAACTTGTGAGCTTATCCATGAAGCTCCCTGCGAGCCCTGTCTCTCGTGAGGTCTGCAAGTGGCTTGCGGTTTGTAATGTCCTCCCTCTTAACAGTGCTTTCTGACTGTCCCCTCTCTTCAGTCAACTCATGTGCCGACAATGCAGTGGAGCAATTTAAATAGCTGAAGCGAGTTGGCATTACCTGGGCTGGTGTGTATTAGTTAATTATCATTCATAGATAACATATAAAAAAACTTTCAACCATGGAAGATAGAGTAATAAGTTGTTCCACTTGCAGTTTTATACAGTGCAATCACATTTAATGGATTTCACAATACATTTGCATGAAAGATCTGTTTTCTATGTTACATACAAAATTCTGTGAAACATACACTTTGTGTTATATGTGCGGTCTGTCCCAAAAGTAGTGGGCCAATGTCAATATAATTAAAACATTATATGACTCCATGCAATCGGGATAGACCATATATATACATACACACACACACATATATATATATGTAAATGTATATATATATGTGGGGGGGGGTTGGGTCTGAAGTCATTTCACTAGAACAATTAAATAGGCCAAATTGTCCAGCTATAAGGATCTAAGACTCTTCTTTTACACTCCAGGGGTTAGATTATTTAATGTAACCTATTTTTTATTCTAAAAGTTTAAACAATGCTATTTTGCATCTATTTTGCACCCAACCCATGGGGAGCAGATTAATACGGTGAAATGAGACCAAGGATCATGTGTTCTCTGAACACTGGTTTAAGTCGCTGAGATGTTATGTGACTTTGGCCAGTAGCTGCCTACTTCAGGGAGTAACAGGAATAATCACAACTGGAGGCAGCAGTGTCTAGCTGTCAATGCCGTTGACTCCGAAGTTGGACTGCCTTGCTTGAATCGCTGGCGTGCTGCTTACATGAAGTGCCACGTTAGAAAACATTACTGTTTGTCCTTCAGTTTCCTCATGTGTACAGCTGAGGGGCCAAGCCTGCTGTGGTCTAACCCATCCCTTTTTTTTCCGTCACGCCATGCTGGGACCACTTTCGTGAAAACTCATTATGATGGACAAAGTAACGTGAGTTATAAACACCTATGGCCTGAGAAGAAATGTAGTGATCCAAAGGATGAATAAATAAAAATAAAGCAGTATTCAAAGAAACTCGTTTTATGCTACCTCATGGAGGTAAGCCGGTTATTTCAAGAGATCTTTTTTAAAAAGTTTTTTTTCAAAACAAAAACAAAAGTGAGTATCTGTCAAAGCATTGCAGGCAGGAAATGCCGAAGATGTTGACCTTCCCCTGGAAACACGTGATTTCTATTGTTGGCAGTGCAAATCTGGGAACTTCTGTAGGAAGGACATGAGCATATCTTAGTTATCATGAGGCCCCATAAGTATTCAGGTTTAAATCATGTGAGACTTCATAGATTGCAGCCAGAGGTACAGAGACAGTAAATTAAGTTAAAGAGAGAGGAAACTGTGGCTCAGTGGATTGAGCCCTGGCCTGCAAACCCAAAGGTCGCTGGTTCGATTCCCAGCTAGGGCACATAACCAGGTTGCAAGCCAGGTCTCCAGCCAGGTCCCCAGCTGGAGGCAGGTGAAAGGCAACCATACGTGGATGCTTCTCTTCATCTCTGCCTCTTTCCCTAACCCGCTCTCTAAAGATAATCAATAAAATCTAAAAAAAAAAAAAAAGAGGAAACTTCCTTTTTTCATAATACTTGATCTACCCACCTACTGGTCCTAGATTTGAGGGAGGTCTAAGCTCAAATAAACAGCAAAATGATACATTAGTGGAATTGTAGGACATCAAAACCACCAGTTGATTCAGTCCAATAAAAACATATAAATCTTTTACAATTTTGAAAGAGAAGAAAACCAAAGGGAATTGCATATTTGCATTGAATTGCTGAAACTGGTTAGGTGTACCTTTCCTCAGTTTCCTTTTATGTTTGCTTTGTTTCCATTTTTCATTGATCTTGTTTTCTTGTTTGACAGAATCAATCAATAGTTTTCACTGCTAAGAAACCCAACTCAAATACGTGGACTGGAGTATGGTTCCTTCACTAATTGTTGTGGGTTTTACCTTGAAATATGTACCTTAACTCTGGCCACTAGTTGGCATCTCTGTCACCTGCAACATATTTTAAGCCCCTGTCATCTTTAGCCTGAACTGTCCCTTGTTTATATGTTTCCACTCCTAAGCTTCTCGGATCCATTCTCTAAATAGTAGAGAGATTTATTAAATGTAAATAAGACCCAGTTACATCCTTCTCTAAATATGTTTTTTTCCATCGCAATTAGAATAAAATCCAAACTCCTGTCTGCGGTTCCTGAACCTTTTAAAATTCATATGGCAAAGGGGGGAAATTGGGACAACTGTAGCAGCATAATCAATGAAATATGCTTAATAGAAAAGAATGACCACTGGACCTGGAGCAGGTAAGGTCTGCTATAATCCCTAACAGACAGGTAGGATTTGAATAATCAGAAAAAGAAGTGGTCATTCTTAGCAGAGAGAATGATCTGAACAAAAGCAGAAGCGATCATCAATAAACTTATATTTCAACCAATTGGTTCTAAACAGAGGGTCTCAGTTGGCATATTTTTAAAAAAATAGTATATAAAAAAAATAGTATATAGATGGGTAGCTATAGATGCCGTTAGACCCCAGGAAGCGAAATAACCAAGATGAGCCAATTCACCTCTATTCAAGTCCTTCCCCCACCAATTGCATGAGCGCTGTCTGTCCACTTGTTGATCACTGTCACTTCGGAAGTACAGCTAGTGTCATAAACTTTAGGAACTGGAGGGGCACAATTTCAACTGGGTCTACTTTGATCACAAACACATTGAGGCCCAGCCTTTTAAGAGCCAGGCCAGAGGCATTATGCTTCTGCCCACAGGGTGTTGCAAAAGGCTGCAGGACCGCTCACAGCTTTTACACATATCAATTTCTCTCCTGATTTACTCTGTTTTGGATTGGTGCTGCTCATTCGCATTTTCGGGTGCTCGCAAATGTCTGGTCTCTGGCAGACAGGAGCGCCCGACGAGGTCTGTCCCGAAAGTATCGAGCCGGTGTCAACGTAATTGAAACTTTGCGGGGGCTCGTACTTTCAGGACAGACCTTGTAAAAGGCTGTCACTCAAACATCCAGAAATTAGGGTGATACCTGTTTCACTGCATCAAAAAAAAAAAAAAAAATGACAGCGAAACTAAATCACGGTTCTGCATAACAATGGAGAGAAGAGGTGGGGGGAAACATAAAATAGACAATTTCTGAAACTAGTTTCATGTTCTTTTAGGCTCCATTCACACAGAAACACACATCTTCATGGATTCTTTCTTGTCCTCTGCCCTAGATGTGCAGGATGGAGGTGGGAGGGTTTGATGACTTGGATGAGTCAGTCGTTGGGTCATTTCTACTCCTCCCGAGACAGATATCTTCTTCCTTCTCTTGATCCCCTGCCGAGGCCGCTAACTCTTGCACAGAGCACGGAATCGCATCCGCCTACAGGCCCTGCTGGTGTATCTTACAGACACCCCACACTCAACTCATTTTGTTCACCAAATCCTCTCTTCCTCTCGTGACCCCAACTTGGTTGCCGACAGCGGTCGCGTTAGTCAGGGCAGGGTTCTCTGTCAGGTTTGGCATCGCCTCTCCCCCATCTGTCATATCAGTTAGAAATCTTAATCGTGTTCCCTGGTCTGTCGCTGGTACTGCCGCTACGTCGGTTCTGGCTCATGTCATTTATTTTTCACGTGCCTAATCTGTTTCCTGCCGCCTTCATCAGGTGAAATCCTTGTTATTTCTTAAGGCCTAGGTCAAATGCTCTATTTTCCAGGATGACTGTCTCTATTTTCATTAATAGTTACTTGAAAGACTTGACAGCAATCTCACTCGATACAGGAAACTGACGGACTAAAACAAACAAATGAGCAGATGGAACCGGAGGCATGTAAACAAGGAGCGGAATGACGGTGACCAGAGGGGAGGGCCAGAGGGAGAAGGAAGGAATAAAGGGGAAGGGTCTAGTCAAGCAGCTAGTATGAATGACCCATGGACAGGGACAACATGTGGGAATGACTGTGGGAGAGGGGCTGGGGAGGACGAGGGAGGGGAGAGCAATGGGGGGGGGGGGGTGAGACAACTGTAATGCAACACCAATAAATTAATTTTTACAAAAGCAACACTTTACAAAACTTTGTACTTAGCACATTATGTTTCATGTTGCAACTTGGTGTGCTTCCCTCTGCTTAGGCTACATCTAGATTATAGGGTCCCCAAGGGGGACAAGGACTACATGCTAAATATATGTTTAGGAAAATAAATCGAATTCACATGTAAATTCATAATCTTCCATATACTGCTTTGTACATGTGACTTGTCTCCCAGATACACTAAAAGTTATATAAGATGATGAAAGGAGACTAGATTTCGGTTCATGAGCACATATTAGAGTTCACAAATATTGTATTAATAGAGTTGTACACCTGAAATTGACATCACACTATTAACCAACGTCACATCAATTAATGTCATGCAAAAAATATCCAGATGGGCTTGAAACATGCATCATGAACATCCTGCTGACGTGTATGGACAGTAATGACACAGATTGTGGCAGTTTATCCCAGGTTTTAGAGGAAGACAGTGGCATAATTTGTCCTGTGTTTTAAGAAGATTTGATGGCAGGTTGAAAGATGCAATGAAATAGCAAAGGCTGGAGAATGAAAATTAGTTGAAAATCTGATTTAATTGTGCAAGATAGGTAAGCAGTGTAGATAAAGAAATCAGGATGCTATGTTTTTTGTTTGTTTGTTTTTGTTTTTTGTTTGTTTTTGCATTGGGAGGAATTGGTTAACCTTATTATCCCAAGAAAATAAAATTCTTTAAGTTGCATTCGATTAGTTCCCATGTGTTAAGAAACCACATGGCATGTTATACAGATTCACTGATTAGAAGAATATTTGGTAAGAATCACATGTATATGAAAGACATATTCTTGTTTCCAATGGGCTATGAAGAAAAGTCAGTGAGACTCAACAATAATATGAAGGCTGAAATTAAGCTAAAATTACTATATATTAATATTATTAAATTCTAGATTATGTCAGCCATTGATTTTTTTTTTTTTTAAACCTGAAGGAAATTTTATTTCTCTTCCCACTGGGATCTGGCCCACCTGCTCAGTGGGATGAATTTTTAAAATAATCCTGGAGTGTTCTTTCAGGATAAATGTCTTTCGTATTTTATATTATTGTATGTACTTATGAACATATTTTCACTACAAAAAAGGTATTGACATGCTGTAGTAATGATACAGAAGTACCCAATCAAAGTTCCTAGATACTGTCATTATTTTCTGATCTGATTTGTATGAGATGCAGAAAATTAAAAAAAGGAAAACTCTGATATGAAACAAATTCATTTTCTTTTCATTTTTTTTAAATTTTATTGTTGTTGTATTACATCCATCCCCTTTTTGCTCCCCTCTGTCCCCCTCCCCACCCACCCATTCCCCCCAAAGTCAATTCCCCCTGTTGTCCATGTCCATGGTTCCTTTATACTAGGTTCTTGTCTAAGCTGCTCCCCTTCCTTGCCTCTGCCTCTCCCCTCCCCCCTCCCCCCAACCCCATTTTCCCCTGACCACTGAAGGCCTATTCCTTGTATTCATATACTTGGTTCTGTTTTGCTTGTTGTTAGTTTTGCTCATTATTGTCCTGTAATGGGTGAGATCATATGATATTTGTCCTTCACTGACTGGCTTATTTCACTAAGCATAATACTCTCCAGTCATTTTCTTAAAATCATCACTTTCCTTGTTGGATATGTAGTTTAACTTTGAAGGTTTACCATTTTATTAACATAAAAGAAATGGTTTTTAGTAACATATAACAGACCTTTGGTAAATCAGTCTTTTGGAACCGGCCACTGAAGTCCAAGGACCTTCATGCAAACAAGGGAGCTCCATCCGTTGGCCTTTTCCCACATACAGGAATCGGAGCTCGACACAGTCTTCGTGCCACTCAGAACCATTTTCACTTGTGGTGTTCGATGAAGGGCTGAAACAAGCCTCGTGAACTTGTTCATTGTGAATACATGGGCGAAAGGAGCGTGTTAGCACATGGGGCATTCAGAACAGACTGGGATGATAAGACTCCTGCAGAGGGGTGAGCTGGCCGGAAGCTTGAGGCCGTAGGTGAGTCTGCGGAGCTCAGGGTGAGAGAAAGATGGACCGCAGCAACCCGGTAGAAGTCACAACTCGAAAATTGCAATTTCTCCAATTCAAAAAAAAATCCACAAAGGTTGGATATGTTCGACATTTAGGTATTTCCCACAGCTTAATTTTTATTTCACTTGCAAATGCTTCTGTCAGAATTTTCATATGGTTTTAGAAGAGCATTTTAATATTGTGTTTATGAAGAAATGGGTTTTGAAAAGAACAACAAAAAGAAAATGCTCTGGTGTGCCTTTTAGTTTCAGCAAACGTCACCAAGAACTGTGGTGACCTATGTCATAATTAAATGAATCCTAATGACGTTTAATTGAAAGCAGGCTTTCTTTCTGGTGTTTGGAAATTTAAATGTATATACAACCTTTACAAGTTGCTAAGACCCATGATGCTTTTACATGTGTATTCAGTCTTATCAAAATTGATTTGATTATTTTTGAGAAGTTTAATGGCAATTTTTATGTTTCAATTACAGCTTAATGTCAATATTATTTCATATTGGTTTCAGATGTACAGCATACAGGTTAGACAGTCATATACTTTTCATAGTGGCTCCCCAATTTTTCCAATCCCCACCTGGCACCATACTTAGTTATTACGTATTATCGACTCTATTCCCTGCGCTGCACTTTACATCCCTGTGACTATTCTGTGACAACCTAATTGTACTTCTTAATCCCCTCAGCTTCCCCACCCAGCCCCCCAATGCCCCTCCCTCCTGCCACCACCAGTCTGCTGTCTGTGTCTAGGAGTCTGTTTCAGTTTTGTTTTGTTTCCATTTTTTTTTTTTTTGTTCTTTAAATTACACACATAAGTGAAATCATACGGTATTTGTCTTCAGTCGAATTTGATTTTAAAAGACTATCTAGCTAAAGGATTTTTAAGTGTGTTGGTAAGTTTAAAGACCAGTTTGTGTTTTTACTGATTTTCTGTTATTTTTCTATTCCCCTTTCATGAAATTATGTTTTGATTTTTTTCTTATCTCCTCCTTCTGTTGACTTTAAACTTATTTTTTTTTTTCCAGTGTGTTCAGTTAGAAGTTTGGATTCTTCTTTTTTTTTTTTTTTAATGATTTTATTTATTATTTCCAGAGAGAGAAGAAGGGGAGAGAGGCAGAGAGGGAGAGAGACATCCATGTATGGTAGCCTTTCACCTGCCTCCAGCCACAGACCTGGCTGGAGACCTGGCTTGCAACCTGATTATGTGCCCTGGCTGGGAATGAACCAGCAACCTTTGGGTTCACAGGCCAGCGCCCTATCCACTGTGCCACCAGCCAGGGCAGAAATTTGGATTCTTATTTGAAGTCTGTCCTCTGTCTGAATATAAGCATTTACAGCTCTAAGGTGCCATTAAAGCATTGTTCTAGTTGCATACCATTTTTTTGTATGTTCTTTTTAATTTATCTCAATTTATTTTTTAAAAGATTTTATTTATTATTTTTAGAGAGAGGGGAAGGGAGGAAGGCAGAGAAGGAGAGAAACATCAATGTATGGTTGCCTTTCACCTGCCTCCAGCCACAGACCTGGCAGGAGACCTGGCTTGCAACCTGGTTATGTGCCCTGAGTCGGGAATCATTATTTCAATATATTTTTAAATTTCAACCTGGCTGGTGGCTCAGTGGATTGAGTGCCAGCCTGTGAGCCCAAGGGTCACCATTTTGATTCCCAGTCATGGCACATACCCAGGTTGCAGGCCAGGTCCCCAGCCAGTTCCCCTGCTGGAGAAATGCAAAAGGTAAACCATACATTGATGTTTTTCTCCCTTTCTTCCTCCCTCCCTTCCCCTCTCTCTAAAAATAATAAATAAAATTTATTTATAAAATAGAATAGAGTTGTAAATAAATAAATAAAAGGGTTTCTGTTGATAATTTCTCTTGGTTAATTATTATTCACATGTTAAGCCCTGGCACAGTGGATAAGGCGCCTGTGAACCCAAAGCTCACTGGTTCGATTCCCCAGCCAGGGCACATAACCAGGTTGCAAGTCAGGTCCCAGTCAGGTCTGTGGCTGGAGGTAGGTGAAACGCAACCATACATGGATGTCTCTCTCCCTCTCTGCCTCTCTCCTTTCCCCTCTTTCTAAAAATAATGAAATAAAATCTTTAAAAAACATTATTCACATGTTATTTCCACATATTAGTGATTTTCCCAAATTTCACTCTTTTGCGATTGATATCTAATTGCATTTCATTGTCTTTTAAGAATATATGTCAGGTAGCCTCTGTATAATATGTTGCTAGGTTCCTAAAAAATGCTGTGTTAAAAAAAAATGCTGTGTTATACGAAACAAAGAACTGGTGCAGAAAAGAAGGCTAGGTTCCAAAATTTTTAAAAATATAGTATTAGCCCTGGCTGGTGGCACAGTGGATAAAGCGCTGGCCTATGAATCCAGAAGTCATTGGTTCGATTCCCAGCCAGGGCACATGCAAGCCAGGTCTCCAGCCAGGTGTGTAGCTGGAGGCAGGTGAAAGGCAACCACACATGGATGTCTCTTTCCCTCTCTGCCTCTCTCCCTTCCCCTCTCTCTAAAAATAATTAATAAAATCTTAATATATATATATTTATATATATAGTATTATATTTTTATAACTAAGAGAAATATCTTCATTAAAGCTATTTTTACAGAAGTATAATATATTAATATTTATTAAATAATGTTTTCTTTGTCATCACTACTAAGCACCTTTAAAGAAAAATTTCAAATGAGCTATCTTTTGCTTTTTAAAGCTCTTATTACATGCCATGTTATTTGGGGATTTCTCTAATTCTCAAACTGTGTTAGAGCGAAACTGTGTTGCAGAAGTGCTGGGCTGTGTGGGGGTTACCTGTAGAATTATTTAAATTATGGAATTTGCTAGTGTTCAATTACATTGATACATCATCTATCTATTGCATTGTGTTTACCAACCGTTAGAAAATACTGAAAGCCAAGGCAGACTGGGCATTTTACATGGATATGAAGAAGAGAACGAGGAACATGGAATCAAAAATTGGAACAAATTCAGCCACTGCTCTTTCAATGAAGGCTATGGTTGACATTTTTTATGTCTAGCAAATACTCTCAACCTGTTAAGGAAAGAGTCAAATTCTCCTGTGGGAAGAAGGACATGAGCCCTGGCTGGTGCAACTCAGTGGATTGAGCTCAGGCCTGTGAACCAGAGTAACAGATTGGATTTCCAGTCAGGGCACGTGCCTGCGTCCTGGGCCAGGTCCGCAGTTGCGGGCATGTGAGAGACAGCCACACAGGGATGTTTCTCTCCCTCTCTTTCTCCCTCCCTTCCCTTCTCTCTAAAAATAAATAAATAAAATCTTTAAAAAAAGACATGAACATAAAAACACAAACAAAAACATGGTTTAAAAAAATGTCAATAAATACCTATCAAGAAACACTTCCAATGTAAATGGTTTAAGTGCTCCAATCAAAAGACATGGAGTAGCTGAATGGATCAGACAAGACCCATATATATGTTGTCTACAAGAGACCACCTCCGAACAAAAGATATTCCAATGCAAATGAAAGAAGAAAAAGCAGAAGCAGCAGTACTTATAGCTGACAAAACAGACTTTAAAACCAAGGCTATTGTAAGAGACAAAGAAGCACTATATAATGATAAAGGGAGCAATTCAAAAAGAGGATATAACCCTTATAAATCTGTATGTACCCAACATAGGAGAATCTAAACATATAAAGCAAGTCTTAATGGACTAAAAGGAGAGAGTGACAGTAATCCAGTCACAGTAAGGGGTTTTAATACCCCACTGATATCAATGGATAGATATTCCAGACAGAAAATCAACAAGGAGACAACAGCTTTACATGACGCACTAGATCGGATGCATTTAATTGATATCTTCAGAGCATTTCACCCCCCAAAAGCTGAATAGACACTCTTTTCAAGTGCACATGAAACATGTTAGGGCAGAAAATAAATTTCAATAACTTTAAGAAGGTTTAAATCCTATTGAAGCTCCATGGCATGTTACTAAAGAATGAATGGGGTCAGCAGTGAGATCAAGGGAAGAAATCAAAAGATACTTTTTCATTATTATTATACTTGTCATGGTAATCT
The DNA here is from genome assembly GCA_004026585.1 of Noctilio leporinus. Lineage (NCBI taxonomy): Eukaryota > Metazoa > Chordata > Mammalia > Chiroptera > Noctilionidae > Noctilio > Noctilio leporinus. The sequence goes on from PVIW01004251.1 coordinate 23,521, forward strand.
GTGATTAGTGGTCTTTGATGTTACTCTTGTAATTGTCTCTGGCTGCCAAGAACTGTGCTCTTATGACAGGGGACTTAATCAATAAGTTTACCTCCCTGCTCCCTGAGAAAAAACAATATTGAAATCGGGCCAATGCATAACCCTTACGATGGCCTCCAAGTGCTCAATTGAAAGAAAGATCTGCATGTATCTGAGTTGAAATGAAAAGCCAGAAATGATTTAGTGAGGAAGTCTTGTCAAAAGTGGAGATAGGCCCAAAGCTAGGCTTCTTGTGCCAATCAGTTAGCTGAGCTGTGAATGCAAAGGGAAGTTTTTGAAGGAAATGAGAGGTGCTGCTCCAGGGCACACGCACTTGGTAGGAAAGTGGAGCAGCCTGATGGCTGATACGCAGAAAGCTTGAGTGGTCTGGACGGAAGGTCCAGCTCACCCCTCGGGAGCCAGGCCTGTGAAACTGAGAGCAGCCAGGAAGCTGCAGGAGGAAAGCTGGAAGCTAGAACCAAGGTGTTCATGGGGTTTTAGGGGAAAAGCCATCTTCGTGACCTCATAAAAGTGCAAAGCAAAGCACCACGTGCCATTGTAGAAGCTGCAGCAAGTTATTGAGAAGAATCAAATATGTGCTGTCTCTGACATATGCCTGTACTGCCTGTACTGCTTTTTTAAAATATTTTTTATTTTTTAAAAAGATTTTATTCATTACTTTCAGATAGAAGGGCAGGGAGAGAGGCAGAGAGGGAGAGGAACATCTGTGTATGGCTGCCTTTTACCTGCCTCCAGCCACAGACCTGGCTGGAGACCTGGCTTGCAACCTGGTCATGTGCCCTGGCTGGGAACCGAACCAATGACCTTTGGGTTTGCGGGCCAGAGCCAATCTACTGAGCCACTAGCCAGGGCTGCCTTTTTTTTTTGTTTGTTTGTTTTTTAACTGTTTTAATGTTGCCCAATGTGGCTTGTGTCAATTGAATAGTTCCACCTGAAGGCTACGGTAAGTTGGTGGTGTGCAGCTTTTCATACACTGATGTCCATGACTATGTCATTTTTCTTCAAGTCACATAATCAGGTAACTCCAGGAAAAAAAGCATTCCTACGTACATTTGAACCATGTTACATTCTGAGGTGTCCTAATAACAGTGTTTTAATTTTCTGATCAGGATTTTACTCAGAATACGGCAAAAGAGCACATGGCTGCTAAATTGCCAGGATTTTAAAAACTAGTTTAGAGGTTTGTTCCCATAACCATTTTGCAGTTTCATTTCAACATAGAAACAGAGTCATAGACACAGAGAACAGACTAATGGTTACCAGAGGAGAGTGGGATGGAGGATGGGCAAAAAAGGTGAAGAGGAGTAAATATACAAACTTTCAGCTGTAAGTCACGGGGATGTAATGTACAGCATAAGAAACACAGTCAATAATATAAAACTCTGTGTGATGCCAGATGGTTGGTTTCTAGACTTACTGTGGTGATAAAATAGTAAGGTATATAAATGTCAACTCAATATATTGTACACCTAAAACTAATATAATATTGTATGTCCACTATACTTTAATAAAAAATAAATGTAAGAAAATATAGTAGCACTTATTGGGAAAATCAATTCATGTAATAATACATGCATTAAATTTTGTTATTAATTCTACACATATTAAATACTCGTTTAATTTCAAGTAGGTAATAAGGCAACGGGAAAGAACAAATAAATAAGATATTGTTCTTACCCTCACAGACCTCTTCTTTATTTCTGGATGACTATGTTTGCATCTCTTTTTTATAGTCAGAAACTTAGGAGAAACCCTCATGCTTCATAAAATAGTATTCTCTTCAATTTTCTAAATCCATATACTTTCTTAGTCAATTCTGTGTCCAAGGTCCACAAAAATGTCTGTAATCTGCATACTTTTAAAAAGCACATTCTCAGTAAAATCACACAGCGTTGTGTAATCAATGTTAAGATTTTTACAAGTATCAGTTAGCATTCACATTACTTTAAACACTACACAGGGAAATGCACAATTATATCTGAATTATAATAAGCTCGGGAAAATATTAGAAAAGTAATATAGGCCCTTGGGGTCCAAGAAGGTATTACTGAGAGCTAATTAGATGACCAATGTAGCTGTTCTTCTTGTGCTATGAAACATTATTTGCACCTCTGCTTCTTGTGTCTTCAGACTGGGGCCTGGCCTGGAGTGAGTCTGCCTTGGGCCAGCTGTCGTGTGTGGCCTCTTGATTTTTTGTAGGAAAGATTTCACAACAGGAGTCCAGGTGAGTGTGAGGACACATTTATGAAAGCTGGGGTAGTGAAACAGGAAGGCCTCAGCAGAGAAGAAGCAACAGGGGAGCCCAGGCTGGGCTGTCTGGGCTCACGGGGAAGTCACAGCAAAGGGGGCTCTGGGGACAGGTTCAGGGATCAGCCAGGGACATGCTGCCTGCTGCCTTCAAGTTTAGGAGGTCGTGTGCCTGCGCGGGGAGAAGTGGGGGGACCACAGGGAAAAGGAAGTAGTGCGGGCCGAATGTGCTGTCTTGTGGCCTTTGTTTGTCTCCTGCAGGTGGGGATCTTGGGGGTGGTGGTCAGGGGTGGGCTTCAGCAGACCATTCGTCAGTTTTCCCGGTGAGCCCTTTCAGGGTCAAGGTCTTTAGTGATCATCAGTGCACCTTAGTCACTATAGCTGGTGCTGGTGTGACCGGCCTGGTTTGCTGCGTTTCTGGGCCTGGAGCTGAAACACCAGGGTGGCCTAGAGGTTGTCATCTGGGAGGAAGGGCCAGGGGAGCAGAGGCTGCCCTGGGGGCAGCGTCTTTGTTTTCCCAGCTCGGCCCCCTGTCGGGCACTTTGCACGTTCCCCCCAGGTGACCCTCTGTGCCCGCCTGTCAATGGCTGGGCCATTGTGCTCAGCTCTCTGTGTCAGTTTCCCTATTCCACTCGCCAAGGAATCACTATCCTGTCTCCGGAAGGACTGCTGTTTACAGTTAACTTACGTTTGTTTGGAGAACAGTGTGGAAGACAAAGACCAAAAGAACGGATCTTGGCTTCAGGGAGTTTACTTGGGATGTTACCTACCCAGATCACAGAAAGTCAATTCCCCTTTGTTGCCAGTACTTAAGCATCTCCCTGGGGCTCATCTGAAGAACTGTTTGAGATCCTCTCCAATTGTTTGAGTGCTAAGTCCTGGAAATGGGCACCCCCTCCCCTGGGAGACTGAGAATAGAAGCTAGTTCCGAAGACTAAGGTTGACTTGCTAGGAAATACTTTGAAAAGTTGGAGATGGAAGGAACTTGTTTGCAAATGGTATTAAAAGAAATATATATATATATATATGTCAGTGTTTGTGTGTTAATTAAACTTTTAGTATTAGAAAAAACAAAACCCTCCTGTATCAGTCACAATTCTCCAGAGAAAGAAAGAGAGCCAACAGGAGGTGTGTTCGGTGTAGAGAGAGACACAAGATGAAGAGAGGTGGCTTTATGATAAGGAATTGGGCGACATGGTTCAGGAGGCTGCCATGCCCCTCGCGGAACAAATGGTAGTTCCAGGCCAAAGGCCAGCAGGCTTGCGACCCAGGAAGGGCCCATCTTTCCCTGTGAGTCTGAAGTCAGGAAAACAAGTGATGAGCTAGATTGAAGGCAGGTGGGCCTGCAGGTGATCCAGACGTTCAGCTGTGTAGCGGGCCCTTCCGAATTAGGGACGGCTGTGTTCTTGGTCCAGTTTGGCTATTGAAATGTTCAACTCATCCAAAGAGTCTGACAGAAACACCCCAAGTACTGTTTGACCAAATATCTAGGTACCTAAAGTCCAGTCATGTTGAGGTATTTATTATCCATGCACCTACAGAACAAGAGGGAGTAGAAAAGAAAGGTATAATTCAATTTATAGAAAGCTGCATGCAAAATACCTCCACAACTAGGAGAAAGATACTTCCTTGTCTGTTGCCAAGTGTTTGAAAGGTGTGACAAGTGGGAAATTTGGAAATCTGTTGGGCCTCTCCGTATTGTGTATGAAGAAACGAAGAAGTTTAAAGCCAGCACTGAAGCCGAAATCCTCGTTCGTTTCCTTTTTAAGGCGACTGGTACAATTGCTCCCTTGTCACCTGTAGGCATGACAAGGAGGCTGGATCCCGGTGGAAACTGAGTTTCCAGGTGGCACTCAGGTCTATGTACCTGATATGCAGTGAGTGCTGCAGACCCTTCTACCTCCTGGTCTAGTGATGCTCGTTCAGATCCAGGCTACTTTGGGTGCATCTATTACTGAGTTATGTGTTGGTCTGGGCTTCATTCAGCACAGGTCGCTTTGAACCCTCACGTGCAGTTCTGCATAAAGGAAACAGACGTTTATCACTGCCTGTGCCCGTGGAGTCCTAAGGACATGTGGACACAGGCACGGAGCCGGAGCAGACTGTCTTCAAGCTTTGGTCACTGAGAGAAGACGTCTTCTAGGCTAAGGAACTTACAAAAACACCGGGTTGTTCATCTGCGGAGCTCAACTACCTGTGTACATCGCCTAGCAGGTGCTGGGCGGCGGGGGGGCCCTCCTGGCCAGCCAACACTTTCTCATATTTCTGACTGTTCGGCGTTTCAAGCAAGTATCTCTGGACAGACATTCGCACTTTCCGAGGTGAAGAAATGGGCGCGCTGCCTGAGGGCACGGATGGCAAGCCGGTTTCCCTTAATGAAACACCTGCCAAGGGCCGCCGCGACCCCGACAAGAGGTCCTCACGAACTCGTCGTTGCCAGGGGCCCCGGGACCAAGAGGCACAGGTGTCCGAGTGCGCTAGCTGCCGGGAACAGAGTGCGGGGCCTGGAAGGACGCAGGCGTGCGGGTCGGAGCGCGGGGCGGGGGGGGGGTGCGGGCGAGCGCGCGGTGGGCGGGAGCGGCTTTGGGTCCGACCTGGCCCGGGGCAGCGTCCGTGGCGCAGCGCCCCCCGCAGGCGGCGGGGAGGGCACGGGGGAGGCCGCCCGCGCCGGGGCTTTGTTGTCGGCCGCGCAGCAGGGGCGGAGGACAGGAGATAAGGAGGCTCCGTTTCCTTCCCGCCGGAGAGGACTTTGCGTCTGGCCCGCGCCGCGATGTCAGCGTCTGGCAAGAGAGAGTTTGATGTGAAGCAGTTCCTCCGCCTGCGCTGGCGGTGGTTCAGCCACCCGTCCGCCGGCTCGCCCAGCGCGGCCAGCTGCGCGCAGCAGGAAGGATGTGAGCTTCGGGGGACCCCGGGGCAGGGCCGGCTGAAGACCCGCTCGCGGGACGCGAATCCCACCGCCACCCGCAACCTGCCGGCGCCCGCGCCCGGCCTGGCCTCTGGGCGCCCGCGAGGCGCTCGGAGCTGGAATCCGCCCAACCTTCTCGAACATCTTCGAGCCCATGACGAGACCCCCGAAGCGCTTCCGCTCGGGAACTTGCCGCCAAGAGCTGCTGAGAAACGCTCGCAAGAGTTGGCGATGATGGCTGATGGCCGTGCCGAGGACCCCGCAGCGAGGTAGGAGTTTTCCTCTGCGCGACTCCGCGGCCGGGGCCGGCCGGGGGCTGTAAAAGTCGCCCTGAGCGCCCGGGGGCGGCGCGGTCTGGAGCCCCCCAAGGAGGGTGCCCCCGATCAGAGGCTCCGGGAAAGCCTCTTCCCCAGGTCCGGAAACGGCACTGCTAGCACGTTTTCGTAACCCGCAGGCAGTACGTCCCCGGTTCTGGTTTGACTTCTAGTTCATTCCGACTCCGCTCAGAATTCTGCTTCAGTCCTAACGGGCGTTTCTTACCAATGTAATAGGCGGGGGGGTCTCCACTGTACCTTGGGGAGTGAAATACTTGCGATAATTCGCACACGTATGAGGAATCACAGAACTCGTCACTGTGCGAGTTAAGCCAACTCTGACCAAATAAAAGCCCTAGGTGCTCAGCTTATCTTTATTGATTCCACAGTAATCATCTCGGTGGTTGATAAGTATGATCTTGATGTGAGAATAAGGGACAGCTGCCTTCGAAATTCATTTCAAGTTGCATTACTTTCATAGCTAATTTGAAATCATAAAAATATCTTACGTAAAGCAGGGAATAAACTGCGGTTCGCGGCGAAGAGATCTTAAACTAGGAAGTAGAACGTTCACTTACTCGAGGACAATAAACGGAGTCAGAAAGAATTTGAAAAACTTATTTTCACTGTAGTTTAAAAATACTTGACTTTATATTTGTTGTTGTAGTGGGAGAAAATTGTTTCCTCCTCTAATATTGTCCAGTATCACTTAACCTACTGTATCTTTACTTTAAAAGTGTATTCTTGTAAGATTTTATGTCCCCAGCATGCTATAGTCCAAATCGATAACTTTTGGCAACATAATTAAAGGGTAAAAGAGCTTTAGTATGTTTTAAATTGAGAGTATGAAGCTACGTTTGTTTATCTGGATATTTGATAATTATGTCTTCACGTAAGTAGAGGGGAAGGGCTGGCATATTTGTTCTAGATATGTTTTCCCAATATATCTGCCTGAAATTAACTTTCTCCCATAAATTCAAAACAATGCCGATAAAAAATTACACTAGTATGGCAAGAGACAAATGAACTCTGCAAACGGATGCCTTCCTACGAACTCAGCCTCCTCGTGGAGGTGAAAATCTGGGAGCGACACACTGAACAGACAAAGTCTATGAATGAGCTTTCCGAAATAGTTTTGTGATGATCCAAAAGTGCTATATAATTGTCGGGATCACAGGTTGTGTTTAGTGCAGCCAACTGGACTTTCAAAGGAATATATATCCCACACTTAGATTTAGCAGGCCTTCAGATGATTTCTCCTCACCCTGATTCTCAATTTTTCCAACTCGAATTTGGAGTGGGAGACTAACCCCCTTTTACTCTCTCGCAGAGACGTTTAAATTATGCACTCAGACCTCCTGGCAAAATTCTTTGAGGATCCCTGACTTGCGTTTCCAACATGCCAATATATTCGCAATAAATGAATTGCTAAAATTAAATGCTGGATAAAATGTCAAATATAAAGTGTTACCAAATCATACTTTTCAAAATCTTTTTTAAATTTTGTTTTGGAAAGTTTTCCTGTTCTAAAGAAATGTCCTGTTAGTTTTCCAACAGTTAGAGTGGAAGTGAACATGTTTTTAAATAAAACGGAAGTGCTTTATAAATGTGCCGAGGATATTTTAAGCAGAAGGAAAGGGGTGAATTATGGACCACACTAGTTGAAGTGTGATGACTTGTCAAGTTATCATTGGCCATTGTGAATTGTGTGTTTTTAAGGAGAGTTTGAAAAGGAGCCCTCTTCTGTCCAGCGTCCCAGGGCCTCTTTTCAACCGCGTGGGGGAACGGAGAGCAGGGCGAGTGGGTCTGAAGAGTGGGGCAGAAGCCTTCCCTCCCCTGCGCAGACATTGAGTAGTTAAAACAGGCAAACCAAAATGGCGGTCAAGGCAAAAGGTGATCTCGAAGCCACCTTGCTTTCTATAAACATTGTACTGAATGAGTATGGAATGCACTAAATTACTAATATGCGATGGACTGAATAACCTGCAGTTATTCCTAAAATAGATAGTAAAGCCAAGTTATGAAAGTTATAGAATAATTAGTTTGGGGCATTTAAAAACCCAGATACATTCTTAACTAATTTAAATATGAGTAAGTAGATGGACTTCATTTAAGAGCATTTCTGTATGATGATCCCACATTGTGAATATGCATGGACTAATGTGCCTTGTCATTGGAGACCTGAGCTCATTTTCCTTTTTTTCTTTCTTTATCGCTAACATTCCAGAAACCAGGACAAATATTTTAACAATATATTATGGTCATCCTTCTTATATGACAGAATATTTAACTATGGGACTATATAATGTATTTTTTCAACGGCTCATAAAGAAATAATTACACAAGTACCCAGGTGCGTGTCAAAGTGTTGAACTGAGTTTGTCAAGATAAATGTGTTACTGTGTATGCCGATAACCTGTGTATGGGCCCAGGCGACATGCTCCAGTACAAAGTTGGTGCTTCCCTGGGCGGTTTTAACAAAATGACAGGAATGGGGATCATACCCTCACCCCATTTGTTGCAGCTTTCAGTTCTTGCATAACCTACCAATATGCAATTTTGTAAGCTGGGCTAGGAAAAACAAGAGTAGCTGGCGCCCTATGAGGTCTGTCCGGAAAGTATCGAGCCAATGTCTATAGTATTACCACTGCCGTTGGCTCGATACTTTCGGGACAGGCCTCAGTGTAGTTTGCTATCTTAAAGGGGAGGAGAGAGTGTGGAGGAGTAAAATGTAGGCTTTACTACTCAGTCATTGCATACATACCGAACACCAACTGTGTGTCAAGTGGGCTTGTAGAGGATGGGGTATGTTTTCACAGGGCAGACATTCTAATGGGGAGAAAGAATCAAGAAAATTGCAGCAGCCCTGGTCGGGTATCAGTTGGTTAGAGCATCGCCCCAACACACCTAGGCTGCAGGTTCCATCCCTGGTCAGAGCGCACACAGGAATCAACCAATCAGTGAATGTGGAATGAAGGGGAGCAATAAATTGGTGTGTCTCTCAAGTCAATAAAATATCAATAAATTTAAAAACCAAAATATTAGAGCTGAGTGGTTAGTAGTAGTGCAAATAGTAGTATGAAGAAAAACCTGAAGGGACTTAAGAAGGGTTCTCCTTCATACAGCGAAGTCCTTTCTTTCTTTCTCTTTTTTTAAAGATTGTAATTTATTCCAGAGAGAGAGGAAGGGAGAGAGGCAGAGAGGGAGAGACACATCCATGTAGGGTTGCCTTTCACCTGCCTCCAGCTGGGGACCTGACTAGAGACCTGGCTTGCAACCTGGTCCTGTGCCCTGGCTGGGGATCGAACCAGCGACCCTTGGGCTCGAAAGCTGGAGCCTTATCCACTGTGCCACCAGCCAGGACTAGCAAAGCTCTTTCTAGTGAGCAAACATTTGAGGCAAGTGAGAAGTTCCTACCACTGTGCCACCCAGGAGCCCTTGCTACCACCCATCTTTTTCTTTGCAAATCAGTGTTGCATGTCCCCACGCAGCCCATTGATTCCTGTCCTAAACATCCTCAACTGGTGAACTCGATGGTACACGCTGCCATGTTGTTCATTACAGCCATGTGCAGATCCGCATGAGACTGGCCACAGAAATGACCTGCAGTGTTCAGTCACCAGGGTCCCGCGAGGACCTGGCTGTCTAGCCAGTGGACCTAGCCACGTGGGGCGGTGCGCTGCCTCCTTAACAATTTCAAGAGTCTGGGCTGAGAGTGTGTTAGATTTTCAAATACAAAGAGGCCAGTGCAGCTGGAGTAGTTTTCAGTGGGGAGAGAGGAACCATTTTAGAAAGGTAACAGTGACAAAACAGTGGTCGTACAGCATTAAACATGGTTCGTTCCTTTTGTGGTCACCTACTGTGTGCTTACTACATAAATACCTGGAATACGTTTTCCTGATTTTTGCAAGGAAAATATTTGAGTGTGAATATTGTGTTCTCAGATGCAAATGCTATTTCTCTGGGCATTACATTATAAGATATCTGCTGCTGTTCTTTATCTTCTTACAGTGCAAAAATACTGTGCTTTTCTAAAGTTTATTGCCAAACCAATTTGACTTTCATGCTGCATTATTAAGTACAAACTATTAGGTTGAAGGAAAGAAGAGGGAAGGATCTAATTGTATTGTTGCTTATAGCAGGTTAAGATTAAATTCTGGGGTAGGTGGGGCAGGGGACAGCAATGGGGGAGAAAATCGGACAACTGTAGTGGCATTGCTGGATTAGTGTCTTTATAGAAACTGTATGCTGTTTTCCACAGTGGCTGCAGAGGCAAGGATACATGGGACACACAGAGGTGAGGGACCGGGGGCCTGAAAGGGATTACCCAGAGCACACACATGCACATATGCAAAGCCCATGGCACAGACACTGTAGTGAAGGGGGTGGGGCTGGTTGGAGTGGGACAAAGTGGAAGAAATGGAGGACATCTGTAAGAGTGCCAACAAGTTAAACATTAATGAAATACGGACTATTTACCTATTTACTTACGTTGTGGAACCTCAGTTCTTAAACTTAATTAATTTCAGAAGGCAGTTCCAGAACTGATTAGTTTGAGGTGGCAGATATTTAAGAACTGAGGTTTGACTGTATTTTCAAAATAAAATGTTTGATAAACAACCCCCCCCCCCCAAACAGAAAACACAGATCATGTCCTGGCACACTGCCCACAGACCTTCCTGCCAACTTCAGTTCCTGTCTGTATCTAGCTGCTCTTCTCTTTACCTTTATGGGCTTTTTTCCTTCTTCCTATACTTCAGAGTTGCTCTTTTCAACATAAGTGTTCTTTGCTCTCTGCATGGGATGATAATACATCAAAAGTATGTAAGTCTAATAAAAGTGTAACTGCAAACTTTCAAAGGGAAGAAATAGCTTATTGTCAGTCTAAGCAAGATAGAAAATGATATGAAAAGTGATAAATGAATACTCTGATTAAGATATTTAATATTTAAATAATCACCTTTCAGCCCTGGTGGGTGGCTCAGTGGATAGGGTGCCGGCCTGCAAACACAAAGGTCGCTGGTTTGATTCCCAGCCAGGGCACATGGCCAGGTTGCAAGCCAGGTCTCCAGCCAGGTCTGTAGCTGGAGGCAGGTGAAGGGCAACCATACATGGATGTCTCTCTCCCTCTCTGCTGCTCTCTCTTCCCCTCTCTCTAAAAATAATAAATAAAATCTTTAAAAATAATAATAATCACCTTGCAGAAGCAATTGGCTGCTCTTAATGACTTGCTTAATGAAGTAAGTTTGATAGCAATTGGCATACATCTTGGAACCGATCAAGATGGTTTTTATTTCCGCAGAAAGCATTGTGCATACACTTTAACTTGCCTCAGATGGTCAGACCACTACTTATGTGCTATAATTATATTCATGTCCACTGTAGTATATGTGAAGAAAAGGGAAATTTCTGCTCTGTTTTTCATCCCTTTTACTTTGATTGAATTGTGTCTTAGGATTTTAGTTAGAAAGCACTTTTAAATAATTACACAAGCCTAAGACATAGAATGATTACAGCTTATTAGTGGCAAAACTGGGACTATAAGTTAAATTTTCTAATGCCTAGACTTTCATCCTTATTAATCTCCCAACAGCATATTCAGCTCTTTCCTTCTGATAAAATTACGTGTCTTATCATCCTTCTAGCTGATGTTAAGAAGGCTTCAACTAGGCTGACTACAGATTAAATATTAAAAATAATTGTAGGCCCTGGCTGGTAGCACAGTGGATAAGGCGCCAGCCTGCGAACCCAAAGGTCACAGGTTCGATTCCTCAAGCCTGGGCACATAACCAGGTTGCAAACCAGGTCTCCAGTCAGGTCTCTGGCTGGAGGCAGGTGAAAAGCAACCATACATTGATGTCTCTCCCTCTCTGCCTCTTTCCCTCTCTCCCTTCCCCTCTTTCTGAAAATAATGAAATAAAATCTTTAAAAATAAAAAAATAAAAAATAAAATAAAATAAAATAATCGTGACATTATTAAGTCTGCTAGCAGTCATGCCAGAGACATAAATTAGGACATTTCACAAACAAACCCTTGTTTTATAGAAATAACTAAATCAGCTTCTTCATTCCACTCTTTTCAGAAAAGACCTAAAATGTTCAGTCAATTCGGGAGTAAATGTTACTCCGTGTAAATCATCTAACAGCACATCAGGGTTCCCCCATGCACTTGTGTTCAAAAACCAGGCAGGAGAGGTCTCTGGGCGAGGAACTCCCTTCTCCCTTGGCCTTCACCCGTTAGTGGTAGGTACGGTCATATTTGTGCTGGTTTTCAAATGGCATCGGAAGCAGGAGAGGCCCTTTTCTCCATTCTCTTCTCGGGAGTATAAAACTGATGGTGAGCAGATCCACGGGAAACCTCTAAGGTACTTTTTTAAAAAAAGATTTTATTTATTATTATTTGCAGAGAGGGAGAGAAAGAGGGAGAGAGACATCCATGTATGGTTGCCTTTCACCTGCCTCCAGCTACAGACCTGACTGGAGACCTGGTTTGCAACCTAGTTATGTGCCCTGACTGGGATTCGAACCAGAGACTTGGGTTCGCTGGTGGGCACCTTATCCACTGTGCCACCAGCCAGGGCTAGGGTACTTTTAAAGTTATCCTGCAATTGTCTCTTCAAGCCAAATTTCCAAAACTGCCCTAAGAATTTCACCCTTGAGATAATTTTGTTAGTTTTCTGTTGATAACTAGTAAGGGCCTGTCACAGGTTTTTGTGTTGAAAGTGCCTTGCAAAAAGAAATGAATATAAAATTTTGCTTTTACTCAAAGTTCTAGGCCATTAAGAGAGGGAAATACTGGCAAAAACATAAAAAATTCATGAAACACCTGGTATTGCTTTAGTCAAGCTAAAAAAAAGAGATTATTTCCCCTTGCATAAAATTATTTTCTTTTATCCTTTCAGCATAGCATAACTTTTTACAGGGGCATGATATTTTAGTCATTATTTAGCTAAAACATCAATCTGTCAAAAGTGGAAATGACCCAGGTGGGTGATATATTTTGCAAAATTAATACATAGTATTACATTGTCTTTTCATTTTAAATGAAGAAAATATAAAAAGTCTTCCTAGGGACCTATCAAAATAAAACTCACTCGTTTTAAAAAAAGATTTTATTTATTTATTTATTTTTAGAAACAGGGGAAGGGAAGGAGAAAGAGGAGGGGTAGAGAGGGTAGAGAAACATCAATGTGTGGTTGCTTTTCTCATGACCACAACCCAGGGACCTGGCATGTGCCCTGACTGGAAATTGAACAAGTGACCCTTTGGCTCACAAGCTGGTGGTCCATCTACTGAGCCACACTAGTCAGGGCCCAAAACTCATTTTTAAACAGCTTCGCCATCACATACTTTTAAATTTTTTCATATTTAGTTCTTTAATATTGAAGCTCATAATGTTTCCTTCTATTTTAAAAAATTACAGTTATTTGGGTAACATTGGTTAATAAGATCATACAGGTTTCAAGTGTACATTAGTAAATAAAGAGAATTACTCTTTTTTGTCAAAGAATAACTGCTTAATTCTGAGGACATATCTAAGAAGCACTTGTAAGCTAATGGACTATTGAATATTTTTAATGATTAATAGTAGTGAGAATGGAATACACTGTAACATCAGAACACACTCGATTTGTTTCATTCAAGCCTGTTTAATTTATTTGAGTTGTAAAATATATTTATGTTGAAAACCATCTTAATACTCACCTTTGTGGCCACTATATATAGTGTTATTTCCCAGGAAGCATGCTTTTGACAGCTGTGTGTGATTTAAAAAATGAAATGATATAATCAAGTGAATGTTTGGGTAGAAGGGTAAACTGCAGATAGCCAGATATTTTCCTAACTTGTTTACTTTAGGTGATATTTAGGAGCCAATAGATCATTGACTTCAAGTAATTTGTCCTTTAAAAACACATGCCTTTGTATCAAAGAGACATAAGATGCAAGATGATCTTTGCTTGTAATATTAATTAGGAATCTAAGAAATATTCAAATGACTTTTTAGCTTTTTGACATTTTTTCTTTTGCTTGACCCCTCCACTAGATTTTAAACTTTAAATGGAGATTAAAGGTATGACTTTATGACTTTCATCTTGAAGGTTCCATGGAGCTATATTCCTATATACACACACCAACATACACACATACACACACAACGGAATGTTATTTGTACATAAAAAAAAGGAGCTCTGGCTGGTGGCACAGTGGATTGGCACTGGCCTGTGAACCCAAAGGTGGCTGGTTCGATTCCCAGCCAGGGCACATAACCAGGTTGCAAGCCAGGTCTGCAGCCAGGTCCGTAGCTGGAGGCCGGTGTAAAGCGCAATATAGCAAGGGTTCCTCACCTTGCATCAATCCCTGCTTCTGTTCATCCTCTCAAGGAAAGGAATAAAAATGGTAATGAAAGGAGGAAAACTGTACATTTTACCATTTTGGCATACAGCTAGCTACCTGTATGTTGCAGTCTAATACAGCATAGCTTATTTGGTCCTGAATCCCTAGCGTGTAACCTGATAACAATATTGCAAACTGTGAAGTGTCCTAATGAAGGAGATGGCATTGCAAAAGCTTTCCGCTTCTGTCAGAGTCTACACTGCGAAGCCAGCTCACTGCAGACCTCTGCTTCTCTTAGTGCAGACAAAAAATGGCATTCCCATATTTTGTTTCCTTCTCTTTCACTTAAAGTACAGATATACCCAAACTCATTTCCTTACCCTTTTCGCTTCTTACCTCGAATGTCCACAACTCCATCGAGGAACACCAACCACACAGTTCTGTAAGCCATCAGCGTGAAAGTGAGGGTGGTCACCAGCCTCATGGTAAACGTGAGCTCCTGGTTGTCATTGCCCCTGTGAAGACAAAAGATGCCATCTACTTCGCAATATCATAGAATAACAGAAACTCACTTAAAAGATACACTGTCATGTCAGTCATTACAGCACCTATTTTCTCCCAGCTCCATGAATGCATGTTTGCGTGTGCAGACTGAATACTACTCCGGTAGCTGAGACAGCCCTAGTATGCTTCCATTTCAGGCGGAAGTGCTCACCTTGACACCTGACTTTCACAGGGCAATGCTGACGAGCAAAACGCTTAGTTTGTTTGGACCCACTGTATCTCAGGAGTGACTGTGCCTCAGTTGCAACCGCTGAACCCTATTCTGTTACTCCCCCTTTCAGTTCGCAAGACACGGGCGCCGCCTGCGAGGAGCGGTTCCAGGCTGGCAACCACGCGGAGCAGACGCTGCAGAAGATGGAGCGGTACCTGCAGGACAAGCGGCTGTGCGACGTGCTCCTCATTGCGGGGCACCTCCGCATCCCGGCTCATCGGTGCGTGTCCCCTGCACACTGAACGTTTGGTGAATGTAGCGAGTAGGAATCCGGGAGAATCGGTCCGTTGCCTAGAAATCGGAATATCGAGGAAAACGGTATTTTAGCATCTTGCGTTAAAAACGCATCACCACTGTGATTCACGTCCCTGTGGGCTATTTAAAAGATCCAAGCTTTTGAGAAATTGGTGAAGAAAACCAGCACAGATCCTTTACAAGAAAATCAACTTATTATTTGCCTTTCTAACTGAGCTGCGCTTTACTAAACTGAAGGTTTTATACAAAAAATTATCTCACTAGTGTTACGAAATTATTGATTGCATTTCAGCTCTTTGATAAGATTGTGCACTGATTTCAGTTTCTGTGGGATGTTTTTATTTCCAGCTTGGTTCTCAGCGCAGTGTCTGATTATTTTGCTGCAATGTTTACCAGTGATGTGCTTGAAGCCAAACAAGAAGAGGTCAAGATGGAAGGAGTTGACCCTGATGCACTGAATTCTTTGGTGCAGTATGCTTACACAGGTAAGTGCTTGGCATATATTACCTCATTCAGTCCTCATCATGGTCTTGTATCCTACAACCCACATTATTATTATTCATTCCAATTTCACAAGTAAATGAATTGAGAAGAGACCAGTTAAGTAACTTTCCTAAACTGATAAAGGGCAGAATCAGGATTTACATTCAATACAATAAAAGATAAAGAGGTAAGTAAGCAATAGGCTTTCAAAATTATGACCATGAGAGAATAAAGCTATTTGAATACAAGTGTATGAGAACATGTCTCTCACTTGAACAATATGGGTAAATTTTCATTTATAAAAATGAGACTGGAAATGGGCCATTTAAAGTCAACAGTAAAGATTCAGTCTATCTCTTCCTTTGAAATGTTTAAGTCTTATTTACTGAAATTATAAAACAAAAATAACAGGAGAGTTTGAGGGGCAAGTAGTGCATGCATGCGTCTGTGTGTGTGTGTGTGTGTGTGTGTGTGGATGTACATATGTGTTATCGACAGTCTCCATGCTGTAACTCCCAGACAGAACTTCTTACTACTGGAAGTTTGGGCCATTTAACCTACATCTATTATTCTTACATCCCAGCCCCTGGCAACCATCAATTTACTTGCTGTTTCCGTGAAATCAGAATTTTAAAATCAGGAATTAAAAAAAATTCCACACAAAAGTGATACTACACACTATATTTTCTGTATCTGATTTATTTCATGTAGCATAATGACGTCCACCTTCATCCATGTTGTCACAAATGCCAGAATTTCCATCTCATGGTTCAGTAATATTCCATTTTATATATATTTACATATATTCCCATTTTCTCTAGCAATTTATCTGTCAAAAAACAGGTGGGCTATTTTCATCTCTTACTCTTGTGAATAATGTTCCAAAACATCAGAGTGTAGATATCGCTTCAAAATCCATATTGCGTTTCCTTTAGATATTTACCCAGAAATGGGAGTTCTGGGTCATACTGTAGTTCTGTTTTTTTAAAAAACTTTTAGGAACTTTCATACTATTTTTCATAGTAGATGCATCAATTTCCATTCTCAGCAACGGCGCACAAGACTTCCCTTTTATGCAAAGCCTCACCAACATTGATTATCCTTTCACTTTTTAATAGTAGCCAATTTAACAGATGTAAAGTGATATCTCATGTAGTTTTGACTTGCGTTTCCCTGGTGACTAGTGGTGTTGAGCACCTGTGGGCCATTTATGTGCCTCTTTTTGGGAAAATGTCCGTTCTTGTCCTTTGACCATTTAAGTTGGATTGTGTTTGTGTTACTGAGTTGGTATAAGTCCTTTATATATTTTGGATATTAACCCCTTATAATGTATATGGTTTGCAAATAGATTATCTCATTCTATCAATTGCTTTTTCGGTTTATTTTTTATTTTGTTTGCTGTGCAGAAGCTCTTTAGTTGGATGTAGTCCCATTTGTTTATTTTACCTTTTGTTTCTTATGCTTTGGTGTCTTATCCAAAAAATCATTGCCAAGGCCAATGTCAAGGTGATTTTTGGTTATGTTTATTTCTTGGAGTTTCATGGTTTCATTTATTTAGGAATTAATATTCCTTAATAACCAGGCCACATTTCAATATTGTAGCAAGGGAATCTTTATATCGGAATTGGAGAATAGTACATACTGTCTGGGTCTCTCATGAGATAAAGGTAGGACTCTTCCTTCAAAATCCAGGACAAAAAAGTCTCCTGATCAATTGGACCCTTTATAACATATTCTAGAGAATAAACCAAATGTAGAGCATCTCACAGTATGTATTGTTCTTATCTTTGTTTTTGCCACATATTGAATCCATATTAGGGCATTTTACAAGGCCAGATAATATAATTTATACAGTCCATATGGAATATTATTCTTTATAACTTACCTATAGTTTGTCTTAAATAAAAAATGACAAAATTACCTATCGAAATAACATTTGCAATAGTTTATGAATATTTGCTCCAAAATAATACAGATATATCAATATAAGGAAACTCAGTTTAATTGCTCTGATCTCATTTTTTAAAGTTCTTTACAGATATTTTTAAATAGTCAAATGTTTTACACCTAACAAAAGAATCATATAAGCAATTTTTAATTTGAGGACTCTTGACAACATTTCTTTCTTTTGACATAGTGTCAGGCATCAACTCTAAGCATAATATTTGGGCAAAGTTATCCTTCTCAGCTAATAAGTGCAGATGACAAAGTAAACAAAAGCTCAATGTTCTTATTTACTTAGGTGTTTGTCCACGCGTATGGCGGACAGCAGTATGGCCGGCTGGTGATGTTACCCCTACGTAATGTCATCTAATTCCTTGTCATAATGTGGACAGTTTTGATATAAGATTTAGATGCAGGTCTAGGATGACAAGGATAAAAGAAGTTGTTCTTTTTGCAATAATAGTATTCAATATTCATTTGCTACAGTATTTTAAAAAATGATTATTTTAAGATCTTACTGATTTTAATTTTAGAGAGGGGGAAAGAAGGGAGAAGAAAAGGGACAAACATCAGTGTGTGCTTGCCTCCCTCATGCCCCAAACTGGCATGTGCGCACAACCCAGGCATGCGCCCTGACTGGGAATCGAACCAGCGACCCTCAGGTTCCCAGGCTGGCACTCAATCCACTGAGTTACACCAGCTGGGGCACTACAGTTGTTTTTGATAATCTATTCTGGCTCCCATTAGCCGTTTCACTAGTGTTCGTACAGATTCACTTGCCTACATGTTGGCTTCAAAAGATCGTTTCTGTACTCAAGAAACTCTGCTTCACTAATGACAGAAGCTGCACATTTCAACTAGCTTGCGAATGTGCGTCTTACTTTATGGGACATGCCGTCATTCTTTACTTTTTCAAACCGTTTAGGAGCCCTTCAGCTGAAGGAAGACACCGTTGAAAACTTGCTGGCTGCAGCTTGTCTCCTGCAGCTGACTCAAGTCATCGAGGTCTGCTCCAAGTTTCTCATAAAGCAGCTCCATCCTTCCAACTGCCTAGGGATTCGCTCCTTCGGAGACGCCCAGGGTTGCACAGAGCTCCTGAATGTGGCGCATCAGTACACAATGGTAAAATCCGTGGAGGCAGCTTCATTTGTAGCGGTGTACTAACCCAGTATCTAACTTACCGATTTGTGTTACTTACGGGTCTCTACATATTTATATGTATGTCTGTGAATCTACATGTATATGTATGCGTATCAAACTTCCCCAGTTAACATTATAGTGTTGGCATAAAATTAAAAGGCAAAATAAACTCAAAATAGTTTACAAATGACCTGCACTTGATAGACTTTAGATTAAGATATTTGGTTGAGCTGCATTGAAGCAGATTTCTCACTTTTGAAACTAAAAATATTTAGTTGAATCTCAAAGCCTGAAGAAATGTAAATATTGTCCAAAATTACATTGTATGGTTCATATTTCAAGTCTAATCTACACTATTAAAAAAATACTTTTCCTAATATTTTTGAACCATTAGAACATTAGTTTGCAAATTGTCAAATTATTTCTAATGAAAATATCATTCAATGAAGAAAAATAATATTAATGGATGAATATTGCCTAGAATGCTTAAGAACTATAAAAATTAATAAACCTGACAATTCTATTGAGTGAACTTTTTATGTCTTAATGAAAACGTTAGTTTGCATTTATTTATTTATTTTTAGAGAGAGAGGGAGAGAAACATCCAGGGGTGGTTGCCTCTTGTGTGCCCCCAGCTGGGGACCTGGCTCGTCACCCAGGCCTGTGTCCTGACTGAGAATAGAATTAGTGACACTTTGGTTCACAGGCTGGTGCTCAGTCCACTGAGCCACACCAGCCAGGGCTCATATGTGTTAATTCTTTAAAAGTTGCATGGGGGCTCTGGCTGGTGGCACAATGGATAAGGTGCCAGCCTGCGAACCCAAAGGTCGCTGGTTTGATTCCCAGCCAGGGCACATATAACCAGGTTGCAAGCCAGGTCCGTGGCTGGAGGCAGGTGAAAAGCACATACATTGATGTCTCTTTCCCTCTCTACCTCTCTCCCTTCCCCTCTCTCTATAAAATAATAAATAAAATATTTAAAAATAAATAAAAGTTGCATGGGGTGGAACTACATTTAGTCAGACAAATGACAGTGGCATGAAAGAGCATCTATAGTGAGGCAAGAAGTAAACAAAGGATATTAAACATAGCCTTCTCATTAATGCTAATAATTCCAATACAAAGAAAATTAACTTTTTAACCTCTGAAGCAGGAAACAACACAAGAGATGGATATTTCTGTGAAACCCAATCAAAAGATCAATATTTCAAAGCGAAGAAAATTGCTACAATTATTTATGATTCAATAGTAAAATGCAAATATTATATATAAAGTTCAACAGAAGAGAAAAACATGCCTAAAAACAACAAGCTAACATAAAAATTTTAGGATTGAAAAAAATTTTAAGATGTGTATAAGATTATTTCTCTAGAGTTTTATACCTACTGTAAAATTTGAAAGTTTAGATGTTTGAATTCTCTGAAGTTTTATTGTAAAACATTCTCCCTCTTCTATCTTTGGTCAATATTGAGAATTTGAAATTTCAAACATAGTCCTGAAACAATGCCATTATCTGAAGAATCATATTATACTGGATTGGTATTTAACATGTCATTTAGTTATGCTGTTCATATTACTATATCCTAAACAAAATGCCATATAATCTATAATAACAGCAGATACAGTTTAAAGGTTAATCCTACCATAAAAGCTAAACATGAAAACTTCCTGTTAAATTATTTAAATTCTTGAATTCTAAGTATTAACAGTTTCCTGTCCGGTATCTTACTTTTGCAGACAAAACACATGCTGAATAACAGCCTGAAATTTTTGTTGTTGTTGCTCAAAATCAAGTTGTCTTCCCTTTCCTATTATGTGACTGAAACTGAGTTTTAAAGCAGGATGTGCATAAAAATGTAATATTGTTGTCCTCTTTAATCCCCTTTAGTTATTTTAGTATCTATTATATAGGCAGTAAAATAGGTAAAGGTCTTGTTATAATAATGCTTTTGTAATACTGTATTGATAGCAGAAAATGGAAATCATTTTAACGATTTCATTACAGTTGTTTACATCACAGACTATGTATGTAAAACAGATTACTCTTCCTTAATGTGTCTGGGCCTCACCCCCGGCACCTTCACACACACACACACATCAAGAATGATGTTTGGCCAAAAGTCTAGAAATTCCATGACTTAATGAAGTCGATACACGTCATATAGTAGAAGTCTGCATTGGTAAAAAATTCAGCAAGTATGGTACATTTATTTCATAAGTTTTACAGCATAATTATATATTTACAAACAAATGAATACCAAACCAATGGCACAAAAAGTACTCTTGAGAAGGTGCATAAAAGGAAGTGTTTGCCTTGAAATTCGGAGTAAAATAATTTAAAATTAATCTTTAAGCTTAAGGACATATTTTCCTATCGTACTGGATATTGCAGTGCCATATTTACACTAATTTACTATATTGCCAAGCTGTTCTCCGTAGTCTCATCAAGCAGCCATAAAGTCTGTCCCCAAAAATCTAATTTCTGGCTATATTTAAATACGACCATGATATAAACCACTTGAATCATTTCTTAACTTTCTTAAATGCATGCTACAGTTTGATTGCCTGCATGTGGCCCACACTGGCCATTGACTAACTTTTACACATGATGACTTTGAAGAGTTCCAGGCTTTAGTGGGGTATGACACCCAGGGCGGGGTAGAAATAGCAAGAGACTTCATGAGCAGTAGAGCTTGAAGATGTGGCTGAATGGCTGCAATCTCATGCTAAAACGAGCAAACGGGGAGTTGCTTTTTATGGATGAGCCAAGAAAGTGGTTTCTTGAGTGGAGTCTCCTCCTGGTGAAGAGGCTGTTTTCCTATTTTGAGGAATCCCTGTGGCCACTGACCCTTTAGCAGCCACCCTGATAGTCAGCAGCCATGAACATGGACGCAAGACCATTCACTAGCCAACAGGTGTCCCCCTCAGGGATCAGATGATGATTAGCATTTTTTTTAGCAATAAAGTATTTTAAGTAACATGTATGCATTGTATTTATTGACACAATGCTATTGCGTACTAATAGACTACAGTGTGGTTTAATATAACTGTTCTACACACTAGGAAACCAAAAAGTCGGAGTGGCTCACTTGACGGCGGTGTCGACTTCATGTGGTGGTCTGAACCCAAACCCGCCATGGGCCCAAGATAGGCCTGAGCTTGGCCATGACGGCACTGCAGGCCAAACTGTTCACCTAGCATGTTTTCTTACCAGTAATCCCACTTCCTGTAAGACCGCTTTGGCGATGAGTGTTTTTGAAAGAAGTCCCATAAGTGTGAAGTGCTGTACACGTACAAAGTTTTATTAGCTGGGGGACGAACGCCATTGTTTTGCTAAAGGTGAGAGGCTTACCATCCTGGGACATCAACATAGGAAGACCCTCAGTTCTCTCTCAGTGCTGCGCCGTAGTCACAAGAAGGCAGTTTGTCTAAGTAGGCGAGTTAACTTGGAATGTATGGTATCAGAGCCTCCTGATAAATGTTGTATGCATAACTGGGCTGTTAGACTGACTCAGCTCCATAAGAACTAAAGTCACAGTGGAGATGAGGAAGTGATATGATTCATTCCAACCCCCCAGTTGCTCAGGTGCTTCCAGAATATCTATTTATTGTACAACAGCAGTCACCAATTAGACATGTTTCTCTTCATCTGAGAAACATTTGAACATTGAGATAAAAAAAGGAAAAGAGAACCTACAACTTGTGATTTTTGGCTAAAAACCAACATCAGGCATTCGTATCAACTTGGACGCTGTGCATGTGAGTTCTGAAGCAGTTAAGGCCTTTCCTTGCATTTTAAAAATAATTTCCAGTAGGAGCATTTGGCTTCTCGGCTTCAGAAGGCTCCTCCATGCCCCTCGCCACAGGCAGCCATAGCGCGTATTTGCTGTAAATGCATATACCTGTCTCCTTGGCCTTCCTGCAGTTTATGTAGCAAAGTGAAATTCTTTGATATGCTTATTTGTTAAGAAGTTCCTACAGTGCAGAGTGTCAGTAGATGACCTTTCTTTTCTAGGAACACTTCGTTGAGGTCATAAAGAACCAAGAATTCCTCCTGCTTCCAGCTGGTGAAATCTCCAAACTTCTGGGCAGTGATGACATTAATGTGCCTGATGAAGAAACCATCTTCCACGCGATGATGCAGTGGGTGGAGCATGACGTGAAGGCCAGGCAACAAGACCTCGCCGTGCTGCTTTCTTCTGTCAGGCTGCCGTTACTTCCGCCGCAGGTGTGGGGATTGACCGGCGGGCGGTGGGATTATAATCCAGACTCCCCACGTGCACGAGTCCATTCCTGGTTTTTCCCACTTCATTTCATTCAGAGCATTTCTGGTAACTGAAGTGTACAGGGCTTTCTTGGCAGAAGAATTTAGCCTATATAAATGAGCAATTTTAGTGACGAAGAGAGAGGAAACAGATGGCAAAAACTATAGATAAGCCTCAGCTTGGGCATACTCACTACTTTCCGTTTCCTCTCACTGAACATCACATGTAACAAGCAGGAAAAATGACTGGGCCAACTTTTCCTTTCCCTGCCCCCTTTCTAGGCAAGGCGATAATAATCAGTAAAAGAGTATCCCAGAGGAGTCAGAATCTGAGTACTAGCTACTAACACGGGTAATTGGCCATGATGATTGAAAGCATACTAGAGTTGTTCGAGCTTCACCAAAGCATTGTACTAATGGCACCCCCATCATGGATGCTGAAGGATGATACTAAAATCATTCTAAAAACAAATGTCCTTGGATGAGATGCAGGATTGACCCAACTCCCACTGAATGTGAGTCTGTGAAATGTGTTGAGGTTAAAGTGCAGCTTCTCTGTCATTCTGCCATTGTTGATAACCGCAGTTCTTTCCCTGTCCCAGATTGACCAGTAGTAGGTATCATTTATATATTACATTGGGTTGGCCAAAAAGTTCATTTAAGTTTTTTCCATAAAATAAAAAAGATTTTTCATTTTCACCAAAAACCGTATTGAATTTGGTATTTTGAGTATTTCGGCTATTTCCCACATGGTATAATATAGATTGTTCTCATTTAATGTCTTGATTGGATTGCTGTCCACTTGAACTAGTCTCCCTGACCATAGAGCATGGTCCAGTGAGAAATCTCCAGAACGAAACTGCAAACTACTTTTGACATGTGTGATCAGTTACGGCACCTTCTACGTATACTTCACAAGTCTTTTTTGAGTTTCAGTTCCATTTTCACTTTTCTTGAAATAATAAAGCATAATATGGGGAAAATACTTCTTTTCTCCCATCTTCAATATTAAAATGGCTACACAGAAATTCACCAATTTTGATTAGGTTCTTTTTCTGCATGCTGATAAAACATCTGTCACAATACAATCTAACAAAGTTGTTCGATCAAGTGCTACTAGTGTACTCTTAGAACTTTTCAGCCAACTCAACCAGCATCCACTTTGGAAGAGCCTTAACTGTACTTAGTAAGGCAAGCCATTTTATAAACATTAAAATTAAAAAAAAAATCCTATTCATTATTTTTATAGAGGGGAAGGGAGGAAGGAAGAAAGGGAGAGAAACATCAATGCATGGTTGCCCTTCACCTGTCTGCAGCTAGGGACTGGCTGGAGACCCGGCTTGCAACCTGAGCATGTGCCCTGACTGGGAATTGAACCAGCAACTCTGCGGTGCACAGACCAGGGCTCAATCCACTGAGCCACACCAGCCAGGGCTAAATATTAAAATTAATTAATTTTAAATTGAATTTTAAATTTTATTTTTATGGAATTTATTTGGATGATAGTATTTAATAAAATTATATAGGTTTTAAATGTACAATTCTATAATACCTCATCTGTACATTGTATTTTGTATTTACCACCTCAAGTGAAGTCTCCTTCGGTCACCATTTATCAAAAAAATTACTAATGAAATGTTAATGTTGAAAAATAGGATGGTAACTTGCTGATGGTTTCTCTAGCTTGTTAACTTATAGACCCAGCGTTCAAAAACTTGAGCAAGTTTATGTTTGTGTGAGTGTGTATATACTTGTGCTCAAAATGTCCCTAGGCCCGAGCCTCCTGGGATCTGGTTAGCGACCCA
Source organism: Noctilio leporinus (assembly GCA_004026585.1). Classification (NCBI taxonomy): domain Eukaryota; kingdom Metazoa; phylum Chordata; class Mammalia; order Chiroptera; family Noctilionidae; genus Noctilio; species Noctilio leporinus. Next base: position 48,026 of record PVIW01004251.1, read on the forward strand.
GTCACTCAGGCCTCCACCACGGACCAACCGAAATAATTTCGGAGGGTGAGACCAAGGAATCTATCTTTTAACAAGTTCTCTAGGTGATTTCACAATAAGCAAAAATGTAAGATGCACCTTTAACTTTGCAATGCCTTAAGTCTACATGCCATTCTTTCTGGAAAATGCTTAGTTTGAACTTGTCTTACTTCAGTGGAATGCGGGGGAATTCCCAGCCCAAACACCCCCCAGCGGAGCGCTGGCCTCCCGCCCCTGAGTAGACCTTTGTGCCTGATGGTGGCAGTGGTCAGCGATGGCATGTGGCATGCAAACTTCTAAAATAATTTTAAAAGTGACCTTAAACAAATATTCTAGAAATTAAATATATTTTTTGAACGGTCATGAATCTCTGAAGAACCTTTTTGAGGAAACACCCACAACAACTATAGAGCCGAATTTTCAAACCTGTTTTCAGACAAGCATGATGCAGGAAATGGCTAGGGCCTCACCAGGTGGCTCCAAGCAGCAATGCCTCTGAGGTGGCTCTTCCTGGGGCCTCGTGGATCCAAAACTCAAAGAAACTAATCTAAATGACCCTTCACAAAATTTTTGCTCAACTTAACCTCTCATCTCAGGAAAAGTACTTTAACCTACATCTTTCCCATTCAATAAGCCTCTTACTACCAGTACTATGGGTGATATTATTTTAACTGAGCATGTTGGTACCATCTCCCCTAAATCTACCAGAAACATGGCTACTTCCTTAGCTACATGCCATAAGTGAATGTAAAATATATTATTAATATGTAGCAGTATTAAATAAGAATAATCTCTCCATTTGGATTAGCATGAATTTTCTCCAAAGTTATATAAAAACAAATATGTCCTTTCTAATGGTGAGCGCTTCATATACCATGTTGTCATCACTTTTCAGTTACTGGCTGACCTTGAAAATAGCTCCATGTTTACCAGAGATCTTGAATGTCAGAAACTCCTGATAGAAGCTATGAAGTATCATCTCTTGCCTGACAAAAGACCCATGATGCAAAGCCCTCGGACCAAGCCCAGAAAATCAACTGTGGGGGTACTTTATGCTGTGGGAGGCATGGATGCTATGAAAGGTAATCTGCTCCTCTTGATTTAGAAAGTATGATTTCTAAATTAATACCATGAAAAAAGTCGATATATTCTCAACACCCTCCAAATTGAGAGGGTGGTATTAAAGCCACCTTGCATAAATAGGGTACATTATGTAGTTTTGTAACCTCTTTTTTCTTACCTAACAGGGTATAAATAACCCTTCAATTGGTGTTGCCTAAACCATTAATAGGTAATTCTATGGATGAAGATTTTTAAATTTGAGTACTCACTTTGCAATACAAGATATTTTCAGGGAAAACTTGTTTAAGGTTTATTATAAAAGGAAGGGTTCAGGTCCTCCAAGTTTGTTTTTTGCCAGAAATAGAATATTGGTACTTAATTCATTGCTGTCAATTCCTTGCTAACTGCTCAAAAGTCAATTGAAAAGAACCTTGAATTATTGATAACAAGATCAGAAATTCAAACCTGGAATAAAGTAGTGGTTTTACAAAAGAATTTTATCAAACTGAATAGGAAACAGTTTCTGAAGCTAACATAACTACCCTGAATCCTTCTTGGAAGTAGTTTTTCTATAGCTCTACCTCCTGTCCACTACTTCTCAGTCTGTAGCCCCATGTTGCCAAGACAATGAGGCAAGGATTTTATAATTCATTTGCCAAGACAATGAAGCAAGGATTTTATAATTAAGAGTTGACCACGTAGGAAATAAAACTGCTCCCAAACAGCAATTGGGGGTCCTGCTGCCCACTGCCACCCTCTAGGCAAAATTCCAGAGGCAAAGGCTTGGTGATAAAGGAAAGGCATCTTTATTCAAAAGCTGTCACTTGGTCTATCAAGTCAGAGCTTTCGTTCCTAAAGCCCATCCATTAAGGCTAAACTCGAACACTTGGGTTCTCCTATATTTTCCATAGTTAGTTTCTACAGGGTTAGTTTACAAACAACATAATACACAAAATCTACACAGTCCCAGAAGGATAGGCTTCTGCCTCAGAGCCTGTCCCCTCTAGATCACGCAGAGAATAACCCTGCCGCTGTCTGCCAGGCCAGCCCGACCCTAGGCTGGGCCCAGGTTCATGCATGCCTCTAACTCCATGATGCCATCACCATGGTTTGATATGGAATGAAGTGAGGCCATCATTTTGAGATTGAGTTCCTAGTGGACAGAGGTGTACTAGGCTTTAGGGAAGTTACAGACAACTACAATAACAGTAAAAAAACTACTACTTTTGAGTATCTGATCCTTATTGGAATTTCACAAGCATCATTTATAATCCTCACAATCAAGCTACAAGGTAGATTTTATTCATTTTTATTTTTTTAATTATTATTTTTAAGGCTTTATTTTTAGAGAGTGGGATGGGGAGAGAGGCAGAGAGGGAGGGAGAGAGACATCCATGTATGGTTGCCTTTCACCTGCCTCCAGCCATAGACCTGGCTTGCAACCTGGTTATGTGCCCTGGCTGGGAATCCAACCAGCGACCTTTGGGTTTGCATGCCGGTGCCTTATCCACTGTGCCACCAGCCAGGGCCTACAAGGTATATTTTATTACCCCAATTTTGCAGATGAGGCAACCAAGGCTCTTTGAGGTTAGGCAGCCAACTCAAGGACAAATATATACAAAGACTGCAAATGGAATTCTTACTCAAATTCTATGTCACTTTCTGCTATACTTCCACTATTTGAGAAGAAAAAGTAGTGACAACAACAAAATTGACCCCTCTCTCAGCAAGTGTCAAATCTATTAAAAATTCAGGGTGAGCACTCAGGAGCAAAAAAGAAAGAAAAAGGAAAAAGCCTAAATGTAGCAGTTCGCATTACTTCACAAAACTGTAATTTTATATTACGTGCCTTTTCTAAGAATGTCTTGTTTAATTTATCTTTTTCTAAAGATACTTTTTGAACTTTCCCCTTTTGATATGTAGGAAATACAGTACTTCCTCAGTCTTTAATTTCCTCTCTGACTCATACAGTTGACTTGGAATTACTTTTTAAAAATAGATATCACACAAGTGGCTTGAGTTAACTATAACTTCTGCTGTGAATATTAAAAGAATCATCAGGAAGTTGTATGAGCACAGTAAAAATGTAAAAATTGTCAAATGGTAAACTTCTGGCTATTGTACTGTACGTATTCAGTAACATTTTGTTTATTTAAAAGAATGAATTCTGAGAGACATAACGAGACACATTGAAGTCTAGTAGAGTCATTTTTAAATTATTTTAAAAATAGATGGAGGAAATTGCTAAATCAGATATATTCACAACTACAGGAACTATCCTGTTCTGAACATTACTACAAAATTTGGTTGGTGTTTTTCATTTTTGAATGGGTCATAAGTGAGGGATTAGGAGATTAGAAATGAATTAAGAAATAATATGTGTAATGTTTTATGGCAGAAGTAATTTACACAGAAAAGTTATAAAGTAGGTCTTTAGGAGAATGATCAGTAAACAATCCAAGGTTCCGTTAAATAAGCTGCCACACTAAGCCCACTGGAGAATTGACATGTGGACCATTTGGAGCAATTGGTGGAGGTGGGCAAATGGGCGGAAGAAATCTTCAGAATTCAAAATGCAGAATTACCGGTCACATGTGTTCACCAATGCAGATAAGAGATGTGGGGTAAATATACCTGCTATATGTAACCTAATGTTAAGAAGACATTTTCCTGGCATAAAGCAGATTTCTATACTTTGTCAGTTTAAATCTTTTATGTACAATGTCCTGATTGATTACCTCAGATCAATATCATATCCATAACCTTTTTAAAAAAGATTTTATCATTTTTAGAGAGAAAGGGGTAGGGAGGGAGGAAGAAAGGGAGAGAAACATCAGTGTATGGTTGCCTTTCACCTGCCTCCGGACCTGGCTGGAGACCTGGCCCGCAACCTGGTTATGTGTCCTGGCTGGGAATCGAACCAGCGACCTTTGGGTTGGCAGGCTGGTGCCTATCCACTGAGCCACCAACCAGGGCCCATATCCATAAGCTTGATAACTAGTGAAACCTAGCCTTCATTTCCTAACTTAAATTGGGTCTTTGGTAAATTCCACTAATGAAAAGAGTTTGAGATAAGAAGTTAAAATAGGAAGGAGAGGATAGGAAGACAGATTTAGGAAGAGTGGCATAAGAAAGTGGGAAGATATGAAAACATGCAGAGGAAATGCAGAAAGAAGCTGTGAGTTTGTTTGTAGGTGTTCCCATGCTAATGATGTAATCCAGTGATATTCAGTGTAAAAAAGATATTCTGCTAGCGGGTGCTGTGAGGTTCATAGAGCAGCTGCTGATCTGTCAGTCATATATGTGTTATCAGTAGAAGATGCAGTGAATAAAGAGAAGAGTAAATCAGTATTTGTGTATTCATAAGCTTTTATTGTAAAAATTAAAACCCTCGAGACAAATGCTTATAGTATACTATTCATCATAAAATATTTAGTCTGAAAAGAAACTGTTTCCAGTAATGCAATATATACAGAAAAACTTTAGAAGAAACCATAAATAGAATATGTACCCTGCTTATATTTAAATTTGATATGACTGCATACCACAGACTTACAGTTGCCCAGTAAAAATGCTTCAGATGTTTGTTATTTTTCAATGTTATTAATCAATAACCTATTAATAGGTTATATTTTCTCTGTAAATCTCCCATTAGAAGAACAAAATTGAATGAAAAGTGATTTTTTAAAATCCTTATACTGTGGTTGACTTTGTAAAATTGGGATGAAATTTTCTAAACCTTTTAGAAACTGTTGTAGGTACACTACATATGTAAGGAATAATTCTTTTATTTTCCATCTTGGGTTTTAGATGGGAACTTCCTGCTGTGCAAAACAACTTTTACTCTAAAAGCAGCTGTTGGGAATGACTGATAAAACATGTTGCCTACAAAAGTAACAATTTATTATGAAGTAGTGACAACTTCCTGATAGCAGTGGCAGTACACTATGGTATACTTGGTGTTACAGTAATTGAGTAGAAAATGAACATTTATTTTTTTAAGTGTTTTTTTGGTTTGTTTTTTAAAAGTTTTAAAAAATTTCATTATTTCTAGAAAGAGGGGAAGGGAGAGAGGCAAAGAAGGAGAGAGACATCAATGTATGGTTGCCTTTTACCTGCCTCCAGCCACAGATCTGACTGGAGACCTGGTTTGCAACTTGGTTATGTGCCCTGGCTGGGGAATCGAACCTATGACCTTTAGGTTCGCAGGCCGGCACCTTATCCACTGTGCTACCAGCCAGGGCTAGAAAACGAACATTTATTAACAAAGGAGATAGTGCCATCGAATTAATATTTTTAATTCTAATAAGTGACACATTCTTAATGATAAATCTTTGTGTTACCATCAATGAAATATGTGAATGAACAACAAAAGCCCATTTAAAAGAAATTTTCCTTTCTGTTTTTTTAGTCATTTCTATTTTAAGTCAACACAAAGATAAACATACACCACCAAATGGAATAAAATAAAAAGGCATAAATTAATACATTGAATATCCATTGGTAATTAAGCTCATGGATGTGTACATGGTCAGTAATAGATTCTGAGGTAATTTTCTGGTGTCAAATAAGATGCTTGACACCTGTATTAGTACTTGTAGTAGCATAGGATAGCCAGAGAAGCCATTAGGCACGTACAAATATACATATTAAGTAAATTCTTTTTCTCTGAGTCTTCCATATGGATCCAGAAGTAGTAAAACACCACCCTTGGTTTGTCAAGTTGGAGAATCATCTGGACTACTATAATTTGAATGGCAATGACAGATCCTTTGCTATAATATAAGTGAGCAAATACAGTGTGAATGATGCCAAAGGATTTGTTTATGCAATGGTTTTTACCATTGTTTAATACTCCCCTAACAGGTACATCTACAATCGAAAAGTACGACCTCAGGACCAACAGCTGGCTGCGTATTGGTGCCATGAGTGGCCGCAGGCTCCAGTTTGGCGTCGCAGTTATGGACAACAAGCTCTATGTGGTGGGAGGCCGAGATGGTTTAAAAACTCTGAATAGTGTGGAATGTTTTAATCCGGTTGGAAAAAGCTGGACTGTGATGCCTCCCATGTCAACCCACAGGCATGGCTTAGGTAAGAGCTGAGTGGTACATGATGCCTAAGGCGTGTGCTAGTTAGCAGAGCTGAACAATGACGTTCAGCTGCACACTATTAGGATGGCGCAAATCCCTTGGTCAAAATGTCTCCAAAAGGCTAAAATCGTAAGCAAATGGTAAGAGCCTTTAAAACTTTTTTTTTTCAGATGTCACATTGGTGAATCCTACCTCCCTTTCACTGGTGTTGTAAAGGGGTCCCGCGTGATGAAGGGTAAAGATTGTTAGCAGGACTATGTTGTTGAGGAACCCAGAACTAGAACAGAGATAGCCTGTAAACTCGACCTAGTGACGAGCACTTGCTTCCAGATTTGCAGATAGAGAAACCACTTGGTTTGAGCACAGCTCTAAGTTACATGTAAGCCAGGTGTTCCAAAGAGCTGTTAAGAAAGATGGAACAGAGACTTCTGAAACAGTGGGGCAGTTTGATTCTCCTGAATGTCTGTCAGGGCACTTTTTTGTTCATGCTAGTCTTCCTATGTTTTCAATATTACTGAGTTTGTTGAAAACAAACAGGATAATTTCCCCTGTTCTTGAAGAATTAAGTGTCACACAGCTAAAAAGGAGCAGATCCAGGTCTATTATCATTTGTGTCAAATTATCTGATGAATGATCTCCATCAAGTGGTAAATCATACACTATACTGATTATACATTCAACTCTCACTTGTGTCAGTAATTCCTAGACATAGCTCAGAAAGTGTATCTCACAGAGAGAGCAGGTTTTAAAATCTGTTGATGTTACCAAAGAGGTTGGAGAGGTGGCACAGGTACACCTGAGAGGCTTGCGGAGCTGGGGGAGAGGGTGGGGGAAAGTCATGTGTATTCCCAGAGCACATGATAAGCAATTAGAAAGGGGATATTTACAGTATCTAATAGAACAAGTTTCTAGTTACTCCACAAAAAAATCCCTGTCTGTTGAGTTAACTGATGAACACTTTTTTTTTAACCATTATAAAGAGCAGAGATTAGGAAGACCTACCACGGTTGGCCTACTGAGATTTAGCTAAGAGTCCGTGCCGTGTCTCATCTACCTCTTACATTCAAAGAATGGCATTGAAATGGCACCAGAAACAAATCAACTTTCCTTTTCCTATCTCATGCCCAGAAATGGTGTGTCCCACTACTTCCTTTGACGTTGGTATTACAGCAATGATCCCTCCCATGGCAATGCTATTATTTATGCCTGAAACTTTCTTAGGGTTAAAAGACCTTATTTAGTTTCATGTCAAGATCAGTAAATTATTCATGTGTACACAAAATCATCTGAGAAACAAAACCAAATTTTTAAGCGGTTAGTTGCTTGCCTAATGAAACCATCTCCACTATAAGGTGTCATATCTAGGTGTGCCCTCATGCTGTTCTATGTCCATTAGGTGTCGCCACGCTTGAAGGACCAATGTATGCTGTTGGTGGTCACGATGGATGGAGCTACCTAAATACAGTAGAAAGATGGGACCCTGAGGGCCGTCAGTGGAATTACGTGGCCAGCATGTCAACTCCTAGAAGCACAGTTGGTGTTGTTGCCTTGAATAACAAGTGAGTATTGAAGAATAAGTGAGTAAACAGAAACATGCCTGGGCTTTGCTCGTAGGTCATATGCTACAGCACTTTAGTGATGTGGTCCATCAACCAATAAGCATTCTCAATGACCACAGTATCCTAATTTTCAATAACGAAAGGCCTGCCCTGGCTGTTGTGGTGCCATGGATTGAGCAGCAGCCTTCAAAACAAAAGGTCCCTGGTTCAATTCCCAGGTAGGTCCTCAGCTGGGGGAGGTGAGAGGCAACTGATCATTGTATCTCTCGTGCATCAATGTTTCTCTTCCTCTCTCTTCCACTCTCTCTACAAATAAATAAAATCTTTAAAAAATACAAGGGCTTCATTGGAGTCCTCAGTATAATGGAAATACTGGGTTGGCCAAAAAGTCTGTTTAGTTTTTTTCAGTCCAGTGGCTCTCCTAGCACTTAGTTACCTTTAACTTCCCTGGAGACAATTTTGTTAGACTGTATTGTAACAGCTGTCATATCAGCATGCCTTAAAAAGAAAACTTACCCAATTGGTGAATTTTTGTGCAACCATTTTAATATTGAAGGTAGAAGAAGATCCGCAACATTTTTGGCATTATGATGCTTTACTTTTTCAAGAAAGGTAAAAATATAAATGAAATGCCAAAAAAAAAAAAAATTTGTGCTGTGTATGGAGAAGGTGCTGTGACTGATCAAAGGTGTCAAAAGTGGCTTGTGAAGTGCCTTGGTACTGCTGACACTTGGCCCAATAACTGTTTGCTGTGTGTCTTCTGCATTGGCCTCCATCCGCTAGAAGCCAATAGGGGGAGACAGCCAACATACTCAAAATATCTCAATCAATAGTTATTGGTGAAAATGGAAAAAAGTCTTTCATTTTATGGAAAAAAACATATAGACTTTTCAGCCAACCCAGTACCTGTCTAAAATGAACAGTTAATTAAATTGTTCAAGTATGGTCCTCAGACTGGGAGTGACAGCATTACTTGAGGGTCTACTTAGAAATGCTGAATCCTAGATCTACCGAAGCAGAATTGGCATTTCGACAAGGTCCTCAAGTGACTGTGCACAAATTAAATTTGAGAAGCTTCCACGTATTACTTCAACTTATTCTTGACTTACGAAACTTTGGCCTGTCTTTGTAATAGGGCAAGTTCATTTTTTGGTTCTTTACCACACACTCTCCTGAGTATTTAGGGTTCCCAGCTCTAGAATTACATGTAGTCTGAACCCTAGAATGATATCATTCTGAACCTTTTCCTCTTCCTGATCACTTGCCTATAAAAGGAAGCTAATATCTTAAAACCCACTTAAGTTAGAGGTTATTAATAAGGGCTTGAATTTTTAATGATACGTGCTAAAGTGACCTTTGGAGGCAATGACCAGCTGTTGGAGGGACTTGAATGGTAAGAAATTCAGATACCAGGCTGGGTCGGCGGCAGCAGATAGCCTTGTACAGATGTGTATACGGACTATGCATGGAGCTGCCTTTATGGAGAAGAATCCAGTTTGTCGATTTTCATGTACTTTTGCTGATTTGCTGTTGTGGACATATGGCTGAGGAAATGTTTATCCTCTTTATTGATGCAGAATTTAATGGAAATTAGGTTAAGATATTGCTCATCAAAAGAACTGACATTTTAAAGTTTATGGGAGAAATGTCATAGCTAATATATATTTCTCAGAAAAAAAAATTGCTTCCTAGGTTCAATTCTATTCCCTCCGTCCTTTATCAGGTTAACATATTCCTGGTGACAAATGTATACTTTTTACTAAATAAAATAACTCATAAAAGCAACAGGGATTCTAATACTAGGCAGTTGAACATAGATAAATTTTAAGGTTGCTGGAGTGGATCCTTGAAAACATTTTATCTTTGTGTTTTGCTAATTTCTAGCTTTTAATGAGACATAATTGACAAACATTGATGATGTTTTCAATGTTTCCTTTTTCTATATATAATTTCCCATGGGATCTTCTGTTAAGCTTTATTTTTATTGTTGGCACTATTACAGATGTCCCCATTTTCTCCCCCTTTGCCCACCTCCACCCAGCCCACACCCCTTCCTTCTGGCCATTCCACACTGTTACCTGTATCCATGGGTCATGTGTACATGTTCTTTGGCTGATCCCTACACCTTCTTTCATCCGGTCCCCTTTCATCTCCCCCTTCCCTTTGACAGCTGCCAGTCTGTTCCATGTATCCATGCCTCTGTTTTGTTCCTCAGTTTATTTTGTTCATTAGAATCCATATGTAAGTGAAATCATATGATATCTGCCTTTCTCTGACTGGCTTATTCCACTTAGCATAATAAACTCCAGGGCCATCCATGCAATCACAAAAGGTAAGAATTCCTTCTTTTTACAGCGTATAGGATTCCATTGTATACATGTACCAGGTGCTTTATCCATTCATCTCCTGATGGGCACTTAGGCTGTTTCCAGCACTTGGCTACTGTGAATAGCGCTGCGATGAACATAGGAGCGCATAAATAAGTTCTTCTCAGTTAGCGTTTCAGGATTCTTGGCATATACTCCCAGAGGTGGGATTGTTGGGTCAAAAGACACCATGCTGTTTTCCACAGTGGCTGTACCAGTCTACATTCCTACCAATAAGGCACTAGGGTCCCCTTTTCTCCACATCCTCACCAGCACTTGTTTGTTGATTTGTTAATGATGGCCATTCTGACAGGCATGAGGTGATAGCTCACTGTGATTTTTTTTTTTTCTTCCTCAACTGCATGTCTCCCATTCACAATACAGACCAGGCAAAGGGCCTGGGCTGAGGTGTATATGGGGTGTGTGCTTACTCTGCCGCCTCTTTCTCTACAGTCAGTGTAAAAACACAGCCTGTGGTAAGCATCAGGAGGCCTCATTGTGATTTTTAATTTCCATTTCTCTGATGTAGTGATGTTGAGCATCCTTTTATATGTATATTGGCCATCTGTGTATCCTCTTTGGAAAAGTGTCTATTCAGGTTCTTTGTTCATTTTTTTAAAAAAGGTTTTATTTATTATTTCCAGAAAGAGAGGAAGGGAGAGAGGTAGAGAGGGAGAGAGACATCCATGTATGGTTGCCTTTCACCCGCCTCCAGCTATGGACCTGGCTGGAGACCTGGCTTGCAACCTGGTTCTGTGCCCTGGTTGGGAATCAAATCAGCAAACTTTGCGTTTGCAGGCCGGCACCTTTTCCACTGCCTTGCTCATTTTTTAATTGGATTTTTCTTATGTTGAGTTGTGTAAGTTCTTTTTATATTTTGGATATTAACCCCTTATCAGATGTATCATTGGCAAACATGTTCTATACAGTAGGTTCCCTTTTCATTTTGTTGATGGTTTCCTTTGATGTGCAGAAGCTCTTTAGTTTGATGTAGTCCCATTTTATTTTTTCTTGTGGCTCCCTTGCCCTAGGCGATACACTGGCAAAAGGACTGCTACAAGAGATGTCTGAGATTTTACTGCCTATGTTTTCTTCTATGATTTTTATGGTTTTGTGAAGCCTTAAGTCTTTTATTCATTTTGAGTTTATTCTTGTGTATGGTGTAAGTTGGTAGTCTAGTTTCATATTTTTGGATGTACCTGTTTCATTTTCCCAACAACATTCACTGAAGAGGCTGTCTTTGCTCCATTGTATGCTCTTGCCTCCTTTGTCAAATTATTAATTGACCACAGCGATCTGGGTTTATTTCTGGGCCCCACCCTGTATAGTCAAGAACCTAAAATGCTTTGTGCAAGGTTCTTTCACTTGATTCAATGCGCAGATTGGAAGTTATATATGTGTGTGTGTTGTGTGTTTTTTAGGCTATATGCTATTGGCGGACGTGATGGAAGTTCCTGTCTCAAGTCAATGGAGTACTTTGACCCGCACACTAACAAGTGGAGTCCATGTGCTCCAATGTCCAAAAGACGTGGCGGTGTGGGAGTCGCAACATTCAATGGATTCTTATATGTTATTGGTGGTCACGATGCCCCTGCTTCTAACCATTGCTCCAGGCTTTCTAACTGTGTGGAACGGTAATAGGTTTTTACTTACATATGTCTTCATTTGGTTATTTATTTGAGAAGTGAGAAATATTTTATCTAAATATTTTTATATCCTGGATAATTTTCTTTGTTTACTTGAGAAAAATGTGAGTTTTTTTGGGGTGGGTGGGATAGAATATTTTATATCTCTGTATTTCGATCCAATTGGTCTATAATATTGTCCAAGTATTCATGTACTTGTAGGTTTTCTGTCCATTCATTCTATTCATTATTGAAGGTTGGGAATTCAGCACTTGATTGTTACTGTAGAGCTTTCTCTCTCCAGTTCTATCAGTGTTAACTTCGTATGTTTAGAAATTATGGTGTCGGTCTTATGTAGACTTAAAAATATAATTATGACCTTCAGACAGGTATGAAATTAACATGTCAAAGATTTTATGTGATTTATTAATTAATGAGGTAACCCATAAGATATTAAAAGCAGTTCCAATTAGGTCGGCTGAAAAAAATTGTTAATGGTTGCAAAGGTAGTCAACATCCTATAGGGAATATAATGTAAACCTTGGGGGTCATCATTTCTACATGATAAAAATTAACTATCTATAAAGCAATATTTCTTTATATCATCATATACAACAATCACAAGAAAACCCAGTTTTCCACAACTTCACTTCTATCCCTATGGAGACGCAAAGCAGGAGTGTCAATAAGAAAGTCAATCAAGAGTGCACACTGTGGAATCAAATATTGTCCCACCCAGTACCTTAGGTGTCTTAGGGAATTAAGAGAATCACTGAAATGAAATGTTTCTAAAATCATTACGTAAACCCATCTTGGTTAGGTCAAGAATGACTGTTTCTTTGATGTGGATGAAAAAAATTGAGGCAAACAGGTCCAGCAAATCATCCTTAATTTCTCTTAGTGGAGCAATAAGTGTATAACTAATTCTATTCCTTCAGGCTCCATTTTAGCTCCTCTATAATATTATATACATCTGAAGTAAGGAGCGAGAGACAAGCAAAAGAAAAACAGACATGATGCAATTTTAATTAGAGTGATGTGGTGACTGTTTTTTTCTTTAATAACTTTCCTATGTTTCTTTACAGATAATAACAATGTTATAAATTATTTTCTTAAAAAGATTCAACATTCCCCAAACCCCTCTTTTTAATCAAGCAATATCGAGATAAAATTAACATTAGCCATATTTTCATATTAATGATCATGTACATGCATGACGGTCTTGGGTTGTGGTTGCAAGTTTTTGAGGATATCTTTATGAGCCCTGGTTCACTATTTTAAACATGGACAACAATGGCAATTGTGTTGAAGATTCAGCTTAACTAAGCATACAGCTCTGTATTTTCTAGTTCTGAGTTTTTTGTTGTTGTTTGTTTGTTTTTTTAAAGATTTTATTTTTTTAGAAAGAGGGGAAGGGAGAGAGAGGCAGGGAGAGAGAGGCAGAGAGCGAGAAACACATCAATGTATGGTTGCCTTTCACCTGCCTCCAGCTATGGATCTGGCTGGAGACCTGGCTTGCAACCTGGTTGTTTGCCCTGACGGGGAATTGAACCAGTGACCTTTGGGTTTGCAGTCCTAGTGTCTTATCCACTGCACCACCAGCTAGGGCCTGGTTCTGGGTTTTATTAGAACATCAGAATTTAGGATGATCCGTTATATGACACATAACAGTATGCACTGGGTATTGAGGTTATCTTAATTATTGATAATGTCAGACATTATGAAAAATATTACTGGATATGAGGCCAAATTCAAATGGAAGCTGGGATCAGATGATCTAGAATGCTGACTAAAGAGATTAAAAACATAAACAAGAAAGATAATAGAAATATAAGGAAATCAGTTGAGACTAATAAATTCATGTCTCTTATGCAAAATAAATCTTTATCATTGGATTTTACAAAGAGGCCAGTATAAAATCAGAGACTACGTTCATGTACAATTATATTAGTTTTATTTTATTGTGCACTTCATTTAGATTTTAGTAATGTGGGTTTTTTTTTTTTTTTAAATAGGCTTTAAATTTTAGGACAGGATTCCTGGAGACCATTTTAAGTAACATTAATTACTGAATTATCTTTCCTTTTGCTTAGAGAAAGGTTTGGGTATAAAGAGTTAACTCTGGGTTAAAAGGGAAAAATCCCAGGCTTCTGTGAAGATCAGTAGGGGGAAAATATAGGATAAGGCTGTGGTCACTCTAACCACAAACAGTATTAAAGACAGACTGCAATGTTCTATAAAACGAAACAGCTATTATTTTAAGGGTTACTGAAAATTCGAGCTCTCATGTAAACAGGAACAGGCATCTCGGTGTCTAACTTTGATATACAAAGAATAAGAGAAAAATGAAAGTTGTCCGACCAGCATAATGAGAGAGGGGCCATTTTTCAGAAAAAACTGTTAAGATACTAGTAAGTGACATTTCTTCATTGGATATTTGAGTACCAGCCCAAGAAAATACATTTTAGATGTGCTTTGAGTGACCTCTGGTGGCTGAAGAGAATTTTTGTGTCAGGTACTTCTTTCTCTTTTACATTAGTCGTCAAACACTTGATATTTAGAAGATATTTTAGTACACGTTTTATGAAAAACCTATTATGTTTCATTTTAACACGATTGGACTTCCCTTCTCAATTGTGTCCCTTTAGGTATGATCCAAAAAGTGACACATGGGCGGGTGTGGCGTCTCTGAGTGTGCCCCGCGACGCGGCTGGTGTGTGTGCCCTGGGAGACAAGCTCTTTGTGGTCGGAGGGTACGACGGATACACTTATTTGAACACTGTTGAGTCATATGATGCACAGAAAGATGAATGGAAACAGGTACGTCTGTGAAAAGTATTCAAACTGGTACCTTTCAGGATTAACTAAAAGATATTTATATGTGACTGGAATGAATTCCATTCTCTTCCTCTTTGGGGTCTAACCATACTGTTTTAGGGAAATTTGTAGTACAGACCTCGTCTATGCTACAAGCAGTTACTAGTTGATCTAAACGATCATTAGCAAGATCTGAATGGGGGCGGAGCAGTCTCCTGACTGTATGTTATCAGTTATTTGGTAGAATAGTGAATCGCGTTCAATGCCTTAAGGGCTTTTCTGTCTGGCCACCTTCTGGTGTGTGTATTATGACTTGAGAACTGAAGGACAATGTCCTTATCCACAATATGTGTCCCATCTTATCAGCTGGTGCCTAAGGAGAAAGATCTCTCTATTTCCTCCTTGTAGAGATTATATATATGTCAGTAGTCGTACTTTTTAATCAGTGCACAGTTAAGAGACTGGAATCGAATCCTCTCAAGAGGCAAACCTTGTATTTTGTGTCTAACTTCACTTTCTCTTACACTGACCTCCTGCTGCTGCTATGTATTCTGCATCGTGAACTGGTCACCACTCTCAATATAAATACATATTAATGCTCTTACAGCTGATAATGGCTTTCCATCTTGTTCCTTCAACAATTTGATTCATTTAGACCCTTGGAATCATTCAAATTCTGCCATGTTGGTAGTCACTTCTTTAGGACTAGCTAGAAATGGAAAAAATCATTTTAGTGAACAAGGAGTTATGTCAAATGCAATAGTCAGAATGACTTTTCAGACTGGTGGAATTGGCTTTTCTGAAAATTATAGACCAGCACCTAAGAGTCCTAGATTCTATTCTTGGCTTTCCACGGTTTCATTGTGTGATATTGGAAAGAGTGAAAGAGAATTAACCAATAATGGGATTATAACTACTGTATGCCAAATTATTCTCATTTATTATCTCTTCACCTGGAAATTCGCCTTTAACAAGACCTTGACAGATAAGTATTGTCAGCTGTAATTTTCAAGTAAGAAGAAAACACTACTAGACACTTGAAACTCCCTCAGTATCACATCTTTGTAAAGACTTTTTTCTACTGTGCTGGACTGCTATCTGGGTTACGGTTTCCCTTGACTTGATGCAAAGTGAAGGTTAGACCAGAGTAGCTACAGACTCACTTCCCAATATGCTGTATGATGCCGAACGAACATAGACTGAATTCCCACATCATTTGCATTGTTTCTGTTTTTACATTAGGAAGTTCCTGTGAACGTTGGAAGAGCTGGCACTTGTGTCGTGCTGGTAAAGCCGAAGTAAAGCGGTGAAGCAATCTCGTCACAGGGCGAAAACTGGGTAATTTGAAGGAATACAGTAGGGAGAAGAGAGGAGGAAAAAACATGTTCGGTCCTTGTGTTAGTAATCAAACATGGAAAATCTTGCATCATTCTATTATGTACTTAGGATTGTTGTCATTTGTGAAGCCAAAACAAGTTTTAAGCGTGAGTTACATGTTCAGTGTTATGTGCTGTTACAGCTGGTGATAGACATGAAAAAAATCTCCTTCAACTTTAGCCTTGTTACTTCAAAATATTTAAAGGAAATTAATAGTGGCCAAGGTATGACAGGTTATAAAAGCATTGCTAATTTCTAAGGAGCCTGCAAAATTTAAAATATTTTCTATTTCAAAAAACAGGTACTGTATTATCTGGAACATTAAGTAGTCTCAGAGAACCTCTAAAACTTAAACTAGAAAGTCGGATTTTCTGTAAGATACCATTTTTTTCCAAACAATATCCCCAATAGCTTAATAATACCTCATATCTATTAACAGGAAGGCTTTGCCTGTGGTGACAGAGGGGAAAACATGAAACACTCCTTGGCATAATTTGTTAGGATGATCATAGAATGTTAAAATGCTCACAGATTTCCTCTCATACAGTACCATCTTCCAAAAGCACACATATAAATCTGGTACCCCCTAACATGTTGTCTGGTGAGCTGTCACAAGTAAAACATGACTGTGAGTTCATATGCACAATGTATACAGTAAGATAGTGAATATTTATCATATTGATACAAACTGACCTCTGCTTAAAGCGTACAGGCCTCTTTCCTGTGAACTCGGTCAACACCTACTGCCAAGTTTAACAGGTTTTCAAACACCATAACATTGAGCAATTGAGAATATGTTCTACAATTTTATCATGTTGGAAGTGCTAAAAAACACTAAAATGTTCAGCATCCATGGTAATTCCTGTATTTGTCTTTTGTGTAACAATGCTTTTTGTTAATGTTAGTCATTTAGTAGAAAATGTTAAGGATGTGTACACTACAATAAACATTTTTAAATTAAAAAATTAAAAAAAAAAAGGTTAGTTGGGTAGTACTTTAGCTTTAAATTTTTCTTTGCATTTATAGCATTCTAAAAAGTATTTAACCTAATATGTTGAAAAAACTTGTTTGTGAAAGTAATTTTTCAAGTAAGTACAATTTTGGAATTTCTGCTCTGTGTTCTCTCAACTAAATAGGTTTTGCATTGTGGTATGTGAAACCAATAAGAAAAATCCAGAGAGATGCTTATAAAGTGTACTACTGCATTTTTTTTTTTTTTTGACTATTGCATTTTAAGTTTCAAAAAAGAGCAGTGTAAGTTGTATGAAAATATTTGTACTTTGGCAGATTGAATTTAAATAAAGTCTATTTCTTCTGGTTGTAAAGAATGTGGCTTTGGATTGACTAGTGCTGCTTGAATTGAATTGACTTATTTATAATTATTGTCCCAATTGGGTAAAATACTGTATTTAAATGCAAAAATAGAATTTCTGTCCTTTGTTTTTTCCCCTGCCCTTGTCTTTAATTCTAAATAGAGGGCTACGGCCATTTTGAGTTCTGGAGGTACATACGGCTGGGGACAGAGATGGCCGTAAACAAACACACACACACACAACTCCCTGCGATGTTTAAACGAATGTTGTAGCAGTTACCTAACCCTTTGTTCCCAGACCACAGCTGGGCGTGGCAAGTTAAACTGGAGTGTGAGTCAACGGGAAAAGTCAAGACCTTTCCCGAAGGACCTACCACTGCCCGTTGTCACCAGTAGGGAGATCATACCCAGGGGCCTGCAGGCGACCAAAGATTGGATACCATCTTTTTGATGGTCCAGTGGTGCTTGCTTCATTCCTATCAGGCATCGACTATTGAGGGTGGTAAGAAGAGAAAAAAAAAAAAGTCATAAAACCTGCTTACTCAGCTGTCATCATTCTGTCTTTTCTCTTCTGCTGGTCACGTGAAATAGAGGGGCAGGTGTTCCGGTGACTTCTCTTCATTGGAGATGGTTGCTGGAGATAGGAAGCCGCGGCCGAGTGAGGAGAGAAATCTCCTTAGTCTGGGGACGAGCCAAGGTGAACTTCCTGTTCCACCTGTGCTGAACAACACCTAAAAAAATGTTTATAGGGTTTTTTAATACTATTGCTGGTGACAGACTAGGGGGAAAGTTCTACATGCTAAAAGTTTAAAATGGACTTTTTTTTGGCATTTCCGTTCTAACCCTGATCTTTCCCTTACACATGCACACACGCAGAGAAGGCAAACAATGAGAAATAGGAACATGTAGCCAAATACGGAGAATCTTATACATGAATATATGCTACAAGATAAAAGTGCATTAACATTCTTCAAAAACAGTGACCCTGTATCATGAACATTTACTAAGGATCTACTATGTTTTAACGCCCAGTGACATGGACATAAATTAAGGCTAAACTTTCGAAGCCTCTCCTACATTCAGGTCTGTATAATTTATGTTCCAACTGATAGAGAGTCAGAATGTGATAACCTTTCTACAAAGTCCAACTGAATTTGCGAACTTCATATTTCATCAAAGGTCACAGAAACCTTCATACAAACGGCCCAGTGCCATATGCTAAGTTCAGTGTCTGAGTGCTTAAATACTCTCAGCTGGATCATAACTAGTCAGAATTTAACAAAATCAGGCCACTTAGAGCGTGGGTGGCAAACATGAGGCCTGCGGGCTGAACCTGGCCCTCCACCTTGTTTTATCCAGCTCACTTAACTGCTATGGAGTAGTTATGTGTATACAGTCCTAAAGTGACGTTAGTCCGTTTGAAGGTAACCATGAGGCAGTTGTGGCCCCTGGTGATAGTTTCACACCCCTTACTTTGAGGTTCTGACCATATAGAACAACTAGTTTTGTTTTTAAATAGTCCTGAAAAACGATGGCAGACGTTGCTAGACTTATAGTGACCACATTGTGTAAGGCAATATAAATGTTGAATTGCTATGTTGTACATCTGAAACTAATCTAGAAACTACTATAGTATCGTATTCCAACTATAATAAAAAATAATTATGGAAGCTGCAATTTTGAAGAAGCCAAAATTCGAATATTACAATTAAAGCCCTACCCCCCCAAAATGACCTACTTCCAGGACCAGAAATCTGATATATTGGTCCAGGAGGATTTATTGGGAAACAGACTGTCCCGTAAAATTTGTTATCATTATAACTCTGTGGTACAGGTATTCTTTTTGATTTCAGCTATTGTTAAAATGACTGGCAAAGAGGAGGTCAGGAGTATGCCAGCCTCAAGGAGCGATGCTTCCCACTGTGGTACTTTGTCTCCAAAGAGCACACTTCTTGGAAGCGCGGGACCGATTCCTACTGCTGAAAAGAGAGCAGTTTTCGGATGGGCCCTCAGACACGTCTCGCCTTTCCTTGTTGCCCCATCTAAGATAAGAGTTGGTTCACTACTGGCCTCCTGACAGTGTTGTGACTAAAAGCAGCAACACCCCACCTGTGGCTTTCCATAGACGGCCTCGGTCTTGCGGGACCACGCTGCATGCTCTCAAGGCCTGTGCTTGCAGACCAGGAAAGCCTACGGGCTTCTGCAGCCCTTGCTGGTTGGGACCCACCTGCCTACACCCGGTTTGCACGAAGTACCCAGTGCCATTCTGCACTTGGCCAGCTTGCTCCTCAGTGTGAGGCTCTGCATGCAGCTGCCCGGACGTGCTCGTAGCTTTGCTCAACCAGTGCAAATACTGTCCCAGGTCACGTGTGGGATGAGAATCCCCAGGTACAGAAGAGACGCTTGACCAAACCATCTCCAGTCTCACACGCTCACCATGCTTGCATTTCTCTGGTTGCTCCCTTACTTAGGTGACAAATGTCACCATCACCATGTTGGCCTGCAAAGATGAGATTTAGTTCTACTTATAAGTATGTGTGTGTGAGTGTGTGTGTGTTTTAAAGATTTTATTAGCTCTAGAGAGAGGGAAAGGGAGATGGACAGAGAGGGAGAGAAACACCCATGTATGGTTGCCTTTCCCCTGCCTCCAGCTACAGACCTGGCTGGAGACCTGGCTTGCAACCTGGTTATGTGCCCTGGCTGGGAATCGCAACCTTTGAGTTCACAGGCCTGCACCTTATCCACTGTGCCACCAGCCAGGGCTAAGTGTGTTTTTAAGTGTTGCCTGTATATCATCCAAATAACCAACAACCAAGCTGGAAATACCAAACACTGGAAGATGCACAGTATACTTGATCTCACAGAAATAACTACAAGTCTATGAACCAAGTGCCTGACAAAGTCTTAAGCTTCTGATCCTGGCATAGTAAGCTTATTCCTCAGGCTCTGTACACCGTGTCCTACTCTATAGACATCATTAGAGATGATTATACTCAACCCAGAGTGACCATATTTTATCAAATAAAGCTAGGGATAAACAGTTAAATTTGTATTTCAGATAAACAGACCAGGTTTTAGTGTAAGGATGATACGTGCAGTAAGTACCAGGGACCAACTTATACTGCAAATACATTCGTCACTTACCTGAACTACAGATTTAATTGGGTCTCATATTTTCTGGCTACTGTAACTCTTGCCTCAAAGGACAGTCACATAGTGACAGTTACTGTGTCAGTCCCTTCCAGCTCCCAGCCTGCCTCCGTGAGGAAAGCATTAGCATTCTGTCTGTTCCCTAGGGTATGCTCTGGCATTTCCTGAATACCTGGCACTAAGAGAAGACAAGGCAAAAATGAAAGCTCATATTATAATTGGTCTCCTAGGCACATTGCCACTTTCACAGCCATTCTCTGCACAGAGATTCCAACAAGTTCCACAGCTACCTAACTGGAGGAAATTTCTCCCCCAAGCTCTGTTGTACCAAGAGGCAAAAGCGTAGGGACAAGGTGAGCTGAAGAGCCACATACCATATCTCAGAACAAGAGAACCAAGATGGGATTGAAATCAGAATTAATTTTCTAGGACCAGCAGCTCGGGGCAAGGGAGAGAAGACAGAACAATGACATTGGCCTAATGACCAGGATCTACTATTAAGCTTTGGAGCCCATGTATGTGGACTTCTGTGCTTTCTTGACTGGAAGAATTACCAACTTGTGAGCAACTATTTCTTTTTTTCAAAGACAAGCAGAAAGCATAGGTGACAATACAGTAGTTTGCTCCATGGCTACATATTTATTTAGAATTTTGCAAGTTTTGAAAAATGTCTATTCTTTTATTGCTGTCATTTCTGGGTCAGATGAGTCACTGCTGTGTGAGTCTCATTAAATTTTATTGGTCATTATGCTCAGTGATGGATGAAACATAACATTTCATGTTACACAGTTGTGTAGTAATAGGGGTCAAAAAGGACTCTCGGGACAAAAAGCTATTTTTCTTAATCGGAAGATTTTGAGAGATGCTACACGGATGAAATAAAACAATTTTTACAGAGAAAGCACTGAAAGAAGGGAAGAGACAAAGAACAAATTGGTAGCTACAAAACTGTCACAGGAAAGTAAACAACATAGGGAATAGAGTCAATGATATCGTGGTAACTGGACAGTGCCAGGTGGGCACGGAAAATATCAGGGGGGCAACTTTGTAAAGTATATGAGAACCTAACCACTAGGCTGTCCACCCAATACCAATGCATAATCAAAAATTAGCAATTAATTTAAAAGAGAAAACACTCGTTTATCATATAGGACATACAAATTTATTTTAGTTTTAGAAGATTTTATTTGTTATTCCCAGAGAGAGGGGAAGGGAGAGAAACAGAGAGGGAGAGAGACATCCATGTATGGTTGCCTTTCCCCTGCCTCCAGCTACAGACCTGACTGAGACCTGGCCTGCAACCTGGTTATGCGTCCTGGCTGGGGAATTGAAGGGACATACAAATTTAAGTAGCAGGTTTAGCAGTGCAAGTTTGTCATTTATGTCTATGCGGACCTCAGCCATGCTGATTTATGTACACATGGCGATGACAGAGTGAAATATTTACTGCTTGGCCTTTCCAGAAAAATGTACTGATACCTGGGCTGTGTCTTTATTGTACTTTTGTTTTCAACTACACTTTGCATTCCATATAATTTTGTTTTCATTTCAGGTGTACAGCATAGTGATCAGATACTTATATACTTGACAGAATGGTCCTCTCAACATTGCCAGTTCCCACCTGGCACCATGTGGACAGTTACTCAGCCATAAACAAGAATGAAATCTAATCATTTGCAATAGGAGATAATATAAAATTGATGTGGTAAGAAAGAGAGAAAATTGAATCGTATAAAAGGCTCAATGGAAACCAAAATATGTAGACAAATAGTGAAGACAAAACTAGGAATAAAGAACAAGGGCAACGAATAGAAAATAGTAACAAATATGATAGATATTCATTCAACTATATCAATAATCATTTTGAATGTCAGTGCTCTGAATGCAGCCAATTAAAAACAGAAAATTTCAGAATGGCTCAAAAGGGAAAACTTAACCATATGTTACCTTAAAAAA
This sequence comes from Noctilio leporinus, assembly GCA_004026585.1. NCBI lineage: Eukaryota > Metazoa > Chordata > Mammalia > Chiroptera > Noctilionidae > Noctilio > Noctilio leporinus. Next base: position 70,358 of record PVIW01004251.1, read on the forward strand.
TGTCAGATATGTGGACACATAGAATAAGATTAAGTGGATGGAGAGAAATTGACCATGCTACAAACAACCAAATGAAAGCTAGAATAGCTATGCTAATTCTGACAAAGCATTCTTCAAAGCAAAGATATTTATCAAGGGTAAATAATGACATTACAGAATGATAAGGGGGTCAATTCAAGATATAGCCTCTATGCAGATACAATGACTTTTTAAAAAAAGATTTTATTTATTATTTTCAGAGAGAGGGGAATGGAGAGAGGCAGAGAGGGAGAGAAACATCAATGTATGGTTGTCTTTTACCTGCTTCCAGCCACGGACCTGGCTGGAGACCTGGTTTGCAACCTGGTTATGTGCCCTGGCTGGGGAATCAAACCTGCGACCTTTGGGTTCGCAGGCTGGCACCTTATCCACTGTGCTACCAGCCAGGGCAATGACTTTTTATATAGACTAGCAAAGGCACAAGGCCTGGAAGAAAAAAAAAAATGGACAAGCTGGACTCCATTAAAATTTAAATCTTCTGCTGTCTGTGAAAGACAATATCAATTTAAAAAGGAAACTTAAAACTCAACAATAAGAAAATAAATACCCCAATCTACAAGTGAGCCAAAGACCTTACTAGACACATCCAAGAAGAAGAAGTGTATGCCAAATAAGCATAAGGGAAAATGCTACTGATCACATGTCATCACGGAATGCAAATTATATAAAACAATCATGAGATGCCATTACACACCTATTAAAATGGTCAAAGTCCAGAAGACCGACAACACCAAATGATGGTAAGGATGTGGAGCGATCCTTTCTGAGGATTACAAGTACAGCAGTGGATTAGTTGTGTGGCTCTGCATGAGGCTGCGGTCAATCTGTATGCTTGGGGTTGAAACCATCTTAAAGTTTGAAGTATAAACCCATCCTGAAGTCGCACAGGAGGCCCAAGAAGTGGATTTATATCAATGAGCACTGTGAAGTAAATGGGATTTTCAACATTGAAATCCTCCAGGAATCTTCTATGTTCATTTGTAGCTCATATACTGTATGTTGATATATATGATGCTTGGTATGCTTTTTTCTAAATATAGTTTCTAATTTGACTCTCCATAAGAGAACCACTCCCATATTTTAGGTGAGCCTCGGGAAAGTTTGGTGGTGTTGGAATAACTCTATCAACCCATGATTGTGTCCTCTTATAGTAGAAAGGATTAAAGTTGAACTGACTTGAGTTTAAATTCAGATTCTGCACATACTGGATGAATTATCTTGACTTATCATCTATTTCCTCATCAGTACAGTGGAAATAATAAAGTACTTCATTTACAGAATTATGCTGGAGATGAAATTAAGCAAAGGATAGATATACATATATGATGGGGAAATGTTACAAATATGTACATTCGTATGTATATATGTATGTTTTCATGTATGTATATATAACCACTTAGCCCTAGAAAGTGTTCAACACATGGTAGAAATTATTGTGACGTTTTTACGTGTGTGCATGTGCACACACTGCCTGCCCAGCAGCTAATCATTAGCAAAAAAAGCACAGGCTTTGAGGTTACAAAACCCTGGACACAGGGTGTCCTGGGCACCCTCACTCCCACCCCCCGGAAAAGAAAACTTAGCAGGGCCGCTGCTAGTAGGGCCCAGACTACGTTGTTGACGACCTTCTGTCCCCTTTCCTCACCGGCTTCTCCTGTCCAGTGCACCGCGTGTGTGCGCTCAGCCTCACGGCGCCGCTGGGACCCGCGGGAGCCCGGGAGCCGGCGGCCGCGGGGGGTGCGCGGGTGACGAGCCTTCGGACCGCGCACACTTCTACGCTCCGAGCCCGTAAAAGCGGCCAGAAGGCGCCTGGGGCGCCCCTTGCGCGAATTCGGCGGCCTCCCGCGTCCCACGACGGCGGCCTGTGGACAGCGCCGCGGGGGGCCCGAGGCGTCCGGGTTCCAGGCACCAGCGCTGTCGCTCTCCGCCACAGTGCCGACCCGCGGGAACCAAATACCTACGCCAGGGGAGGGTGAGCCGGCCGGCTCTGTTTCCCGCAGGTGTGAACTTTGTTTTCGGATGATGTTGCTCAGAGATGTTCCAGGGTCGCCCCCATCCGCCGGATGCGTCCTTTTTACTGAAGAGACATATTCCTGGGCCACGTTCCACTGCATCGCCCTAGGCCAGGAGCGTGGTCCCGAAATCTGTGCTTCCAACCGCAAACCCAGGTGATGCTGATGCAGGCGGGAATGGGGGAAACGGGTAGTGACCGCTCCGGTACTTCAGAGTTGACCACTAGGTGGGGGTATCTGACCATTTCTCGCTCCCTGTCAAGCCCCTGACGACTTGCTGTTACTATCAAAACAAGTGGAAAATGCTGCTGTGGCCTGAAAGCGGCTGCGGACAATAAGCAGACGAACGTGTGTGGCTTTGTCCCAATACAATTCTATTTGTGGACACTGACATTGCAATCTCAACAATTCTTTACATGTCACAAAATTGCATCCCTTTGGATTGTCTTTCAACCTCTTAAAAATGTGAAAAAGATTCTGAGCTCATGGGCCATGCAAAAAGGCTGTATTTGGTCTGATGCCTGCAGGTCGCCCATCCCAGATCAACAGCATTTCTTCACAGCAAAGGCACAGATAGTAGTTAAGAGTTTGCGTTCTGATATCAAGCAGCCTGGGTGCAAATGGTGGCTTAACATTTTTCATAACTTTTCCAAGCCTTCATTTCTTTATATATAAAATGGGAATAGCAGTAGCGAAGACCTTCTGACATGATTCTGAAGGTTGTAGAAAACGATTTGTAAAAAGAACTTAGCAGAGTGCTGAGCAAAACCAGAGCCACCAGTAAGTGATAACTACTATTGCAGGCCAGGTCCTTCCCCAGATATTTTCAAGACACTCTCATTTCAGTCTGTCCCACTAAGCCTGTCTCACTCCAGAGCTCATGCTAATACCTTCCTTCAGTTCATCTGCGTAATGCTGCAGATAAAGAGCTCTCTAAATGTCTTTGTTTCACCGAGCTTAACTTTCTGTTCTAAAGAATTCATGATCAGAAGGGAAGGAGAGAGGGCTGGGTAAAGAAGGTGAAGGAATTAGCAGCCCTGATTCTGATTCTCTGGAGAGGCAAGACTATTCCAAATGACACCTGACATACGGACAAATCTGGATATATGTTCATTTGCCTATGTCATCAGGGTTTTGCAACTCCTCTCTTGGAGGGGAAAACTTAAATGACAGTAACAGTCACAAGCAAGGTTTCCCTGCCTGCTTTCTCACTCTACAGCAGAATTTCTCAACTGGGACCAATTTTGTCCACCCAGGGGACATTTGGTAATGTCTGGAGACATTTCTGTTTGTCACAGCTGATGGGTACAGGAGTCTAATCCCTTTAAAAATCCTCTGAAATAGTCATTGGAGTCCCCAGGTTGCATCAGAGAGGAACGGCTCTCCACACTATGTTGTCTGTAGTCCTCTGTTTCCCCATTCACCCATCTTGACTTTCTTGCTGCTGCTAACATGCAAAGTAGCATCATTTTTCAAGAATTCAACATTGGTGCTGATATTTGCTCTTCTCATTTTTTTTGTTCTTTTTAAAAAGATTTTTATTATTTTCAGAGAGAGGGGTAGGGAGAGAGGCAGAAAGGGAGAGACATCAATGTATGGTTGCCTTTCACCTGCCTCCACAGCCATGGATGTGGCTGGAGACCTGGCTTGCAACCTGATTATGTGCCCTGGCTGGGGAATTGAACCAGCGACCTTTGGGTTCGCTCTTCTCATTTTTATCTGCTGTTTAGCACACCACTGTCCTCCTGAGACTCAGGAAACACTGAGGAAGCACCATACCGTAGTACCCAGACTTACTCTTTACATTTTCCTAGAACCAGGTTAGGTTCCTAAACTGCTCTGTCCTTAGAATGAAATCTTTCCCATGAACAATTTTAATCCCTCCTTCTAATTCAGCTCCTTTTTGCTCGGATGAGGGTTCTACACTGCACAGGCAACTGATCACTTTATTTGACTCACACACATATTCATGGGACACCACTAATTCATTCAATAATGTATGGAACAGCCTGGTAGTATTCTGAGAAATGAGGACAGTCCCGGAGGTCCTAGTCTTGGCAGCACAGGTTCTGGCAATTTTGACAAGGAGAGATGATACCTTCAATACTGATACCAGGACCCTACATACTAGGCATTTGGCACCTTGTACCAGATACCCATGGAACTCACACACCAGTTGGAAAACAAAAGGTTTGAAGGAAATAACCAAATTTCAGAGAGCAATGACTACCCTGAAAACCGAAACAGAATAAAACCATACAATGTGGCTTGTAATAGGGAGAAGATTTTTTGGAAGGCCTCTCTGAGGAGGTACTATTTATCCAGACAGCTGAGTGATGTGAAATATCTAAACAGAATGTGGGGGGGGCAGGGGATGGGGGTCACATAGACTCTAGTAAGCCTCAAGCACAATGCTATGGACTTGGATAGCTAGGGAAGCTAAATATGTCTTGGACCTCACAGCATAGATTTTCTTTTTTAAAGATTTTATTCATTATTTTTAGAGAGAAGGGCAAGGAGGGAGGAAGAAAGGGAGAGAAGCATCCATGTATGGTTTCCTTCCACCTGCCTCCAGCTACAGTCCTGGCTGGAGACCTGGTTTGCAAACTGGTTACGTGCCCTGGCTGGGAATCGAACCAGTGACCTTTGGGTTTGCAGGCTGGCAGCTTATCCATCATGCACCAGCCATGGCACAGCATAGTTGTTTGTTTGTTTGTTTTTTAAATATACAGTAATCAAAAGGGAGACAAAACAAATGTGAAAGTGCAGTGTGCTAAGTACAATAAAGGAAGTCACCTCCTGTTATGAGAGAACACCCATAAGTGCGTAATCTGTTTTAAAGACAAGGCTGTCCTGAAGACAATGAAGTGATATCTCAGGAATGAGCAGTGGATAAGCAAAGACGAAGGGACAGAATAATTTAACTTGTTCCACGTTTAACAAGTAGTGAAGCAAAGGTCACATGCTCTTTGAAAGGGCTAAACTTAGTTTTCTCCTTTCACTTAGATACCTGAGCTCAGAAAGTTTAGATTAAAAAGAAACGACAAGCGTGAGGGTCAAATACACTTTTGTTAATGATAAAATCATTAAACCCAAAAGACCTAACTCCAGGGTTCTAGTGGCTATTGATTTCTCAGTCTATTCAGCTGCCACAGCAGGACTTGAAAGAGAAGGCAACGCTTGCTTAGATTGGGTAAAGTGAGGCCCATGTACACTGAGCAGCCAACTGCTGCTACATTCTCCTGGGGACGAAGGTCATGGTCATTTGTTGGTGGACAGGCATTTTTGGAGAGGCACAGTGTTCTCAATTCTGGACAACATTCTCAGTAATCTGGCATCATGAAAATCTCTGCCAATCAGCTTGTTCTACCAGCTGGGCATTAAGAAAATGGTCTTCATGAAGCAAACAAAAAAGGAACAACAACGTTAACTGGTGAAGTTTCCTATGTATAAACCAAAAAGTAATTTTACAATACATTTCCATGTGCATACATCAGGAGAATATCCGCTGCAAGTCACAGAACAATTGAGTAACTGGTTTAAGTAGGAATTGTCAATGTATCACATACAAAGAAATCTAGAAATAGGTAACTCCTGAAATAATCCAAGGGCCAGAGTGACAAGAAACGCCATGTTAGCACAGGAAGAGGAAAGTCCTTGGAATTGTGTGTCCTTTCCGCTGTCTGGGAAGGAAAGCCTTTGAAACTGTTTACATCCCAAGGCTGTTTCTCATATTTGTTTTCAAAATCAGAAAACACTAACTTGCAATGAGGCAAACCTCAGATCCTCATGTTTTCACTCACATTGACCAAAAAAGTACTTCTACAGTCAGAAGTTGATGGCTCTCAGGTACTGATTTAAAGTCAAAGCAGATAAACATCATTTTATGATTCTGGTGATGCTGTTTGATTTTCAAAAGCTAATGTAGTTGGCACTGAAAAAAACTTTCAACTTTGATATTCTAAAATTAACATAGACATTTCTTACCAGTAGCATGAAGGCAACCAAAATAGATGACTATACCATATGCACTGGAATTTCAAGCAACTCATCCTGGGGCACCCAGTTGAAATATGAGAAATATAATGTCTACAGATGTAACGTAGAAAACTTCCATCTTTTACTGCTTAAGCGCAGGAACAGTCAAATTAAGACCACAAATAGTAATTTGGTGACTAAAGGGTTTATTGTAGCCATTTCAGAAAATATGGTGGGGAAGGGAGTTATGCTATTTTTATTTTTCTATTGTTTTTGCAGTTGACTTGATTTGTGAGACCCTAAATAGGCTCCTAGAACTTGGACCTTTTCCAAGGGTGGAAGTAGGAAGAGTAACAATGACTTGCGCTTTACCTATGAAAATATGCACGGAACGCTAGTTGAGGACAAAGTACTATGGCAGCCTTTACATCAGCCAGCTCAGAAAGTGGTCCATAAAGAGGTCTGGTCTGGTTTACTTTTTTCTCAGATGTTTCATTGTAACACAATATTGTTATTAATAGGTACATTCAAATTAACTTGGAGGTTCAGTTAACCTTCATTTTATACTTGCAGCTTCTGCCATTGTCTTGGTTTTTTCCCCCTTTTTCCCCCAATTAAAAAAAATGGTTTTATTTATCTATTTTTAGAGACAGGGGAATGGAGGGGAAAGAGAGGGAGAGAAACACCCATGTGTGGTTGTCTCTTGCACATCCCCTACTGGGGCCTGGCTTGCAACCCAGGCATGTGCCCTGACTGGGGATCAAACCAGCAACCCTTTGGTTCACAGGCCAGTGCTCAATCCACTGAGCCACACCAGCCATGGCACCATTATTTTGTTTAATAGTGTATGACACACACAAGGATGTGTAGTGAGAAAAGCCTCACCTTACCATTTGGTTACATCAGAAAGATGTAACCAAACATTTACCAGACACAAAATTATTAACAATCTCCTTTTTAAAGTCAACATGAAGAATTCTTAGTGATAAAAGACTGTAAATTGGGACATAAGCAGCTAGGGACTAGTACTCTTTCCCTCCTGAAGGGGTGGCACTCAGGCCACCAGGCTACAGTAGCTGGGATGGGATTGAAATGTGAAAATCTGAAGGGTATATGGGGATGAAACCCATGCCAGACCCAGGTGAACAGCTGCCCCACAGCTCTATTTCCTATCTTCTATTGCAACATAGCATTCTTGGTACACCGGTTTGGCCCTATGTTCTATAACTATTTGTTAACTCTGTTGTTTGGAAGAACTGATTTTTGTAACAAGCATGTTCATGAATCAATAAACTTTACAAAAGTGTGGGTTTAATGACAAATAAGTAACAACATGGTTTCTCAAGAAGTTTATGACAAATATGGAACTTGCACACAATGTGCTGTTCATTTAGATTAAATGAGTTATTCTAAATTAATTTCTCATATTAGGTTCTAGCCATTCACATGCATGAACAAAAAGCAAGGTGATAGCTTAATGAGTTGGTTCCATTAACAGAAGAAACTCACCATTATGCGATAGCAATTTTAGATTAACAATACCAAATGCTTCAAATAGCAAATGTTATTTTTGCCATCTTTTACACTTTTTTTTATCCAATTGATAGAGTCAATATACAGCCTTTGGAACATTATTCTGTAAAAGGCCAAATATGACATTATTCTGAAAGCTATTTTAAATTCAGCTTAAAAGTTTAATCTGGAGATAAAATTATTTTTGTGATTATATGAAGGAAGGGCATTATATTTTCTGTTTGTCATTTTGTTTATCCATTGCTCTTCTTTCCTACCAAGTAAATACAGCACCACTCTTCACAAAAATTCAAATTGTAAGAATCTCAGAAAATTTCCAAATAAAGTATGCCATTTAATTATGATTTCTTATGCAACTTTTCATTTATTACATATAATGTGTGATATCCCTCTTCCAGTAGGATATATGATTTTAAAATTAAATTTATTGGGGTGCCATTGGACAATAAAATTATATATTATTCACCACACACTTCTGAATTACTTGAGATCCACTAGTGAAGGAAACGGCACTGTCTGTCGTGCATATCTGAGAACACGTGTCCTGGAGTCAGATGAGCCTGGATTTGAGTCTCACAACTACTACTGTGGAAATTCGTAACATCCACTTCCAAATTTGAACCTCATGAGTTTCTAGATACATAGCAAGCTCTCGATAAATATTAACTGCTCTCATAAATAGTAAATATCACCATGACTATTCTTAGATTTTTGTTAGGTGTGCATCTTTGAGTGTCTATGTGTGTGTTAACTGTACTAAAGAAATAGGTGAAGAAGATAATAGTTATGAACCTTAGCTCTAAGGAATGAGTGAGATGAAGAAAACTATTTAATCAGGAAGTTGGTATTTTTTCACTTCTAGATTTTATTATTAATTAATTAATTATTTAAAAAATAAATTTAAAAAGCATTTTATTTATTATTTTTAGAGAGAGGGGGAGAGAGAGAGGCAGAGAGGGAGAGAAACATCCATGTATGGTTGCCTTTCACCTGCCTCCAGCTGTGGATCTGGCTGGAGACCTACCTTGCAACCTGGTTATGTGCCCTGGCTGGGAATCAAACCAGTGACCTTTGGGTTCGCAGGCTGGTGCCTTATCCACTGTGCTACCAGCCAGGGCTAGATTTTGTTTTAATTGGAAAAGATTCTCAAGGAAAAGAGTGACAAAACTAAAAACTGACTAAAGCGAAATCATTATAAAGAACATGCATAAGAAAGCATTATAAAAATAAACTGTTCTGCCCTGGCTGGTGTGGCTCACTGGCTTGAGCACCAGCCTGTGAACCAAAAAATCATCGGTTTAATTCCCAATCAAGGCACATGCCTGGGTTGTGGGCCAGGTCCCCAGTTGGGGGTCCCCAAGAGGCAACCGCACATTGATGTTTCTTTCTCTCTCTTCCTCCCTCCTTTCCCTTCTCTCTAAAAATGGATAAATAAAATCCTTTAAAAATACACTGGTCTTCCTTTTTATTGAGTTAAATGTTCTATGCCACTTTAATAGCAAGCTGTTCTACAGATAACATTGTTTGATCACGGATTTGGGACTACACAGGAGACTATTGATAATGAAAGCACTTCTGAGGAACAAACCAGGCTGCATTTGAGATGCAGGTGCCATCATTTCATTGAGATTAAGAGGGAAATTAGAGATGAGATAGAAATAAATGTAAATAAAAATATTAACATGTGTTAAACAAAATAGTGTGGAAGAGCTCAAATGATCCTAAAAAGAAAGTAGTCTGAGATTACTTGGATTACTTTGAAGAAAAGTTCTAATGCGGAGATTGATGAAGTGTGTTTTTCATTCTCCTTAGAACTTCATACCTGACTATCTAGAGGTAGAAAGTGTTTTTGGAAATTTAATATCATTTCTTGTTTTCTCACAGGAGGATCTTCAAGTCCTTTAGAGAATAATTTCATGAATCCAACAAATACAGGAGAGACCATCATAAAACTGTATTGCCAAAGTGTTAAGATGGCACAGTGCTGAGCGGGTGGACCTGATTACAATGGAACAGCAAGGCTCAAATGCAGCTATTGTGTTTGAGTTAACAAGGGAATTGACAATAAAGAAAGACATTTCTTTCCGTGTGGAAAACTACTAGTCTCTCTGAATATTACACTGCCTTGGATCACAAAGGCCTTCTTATATCCAGAAGATGCTCAAAAATTTATCAACAGCCAGACGTGCTCTTCAATGTGACTGAATAAAATAGATTCTTCAAAGGCTATATAAAAGGGACATGGAAGGGGGAAAAATTTCCTTCTTCAGAAATGAATGGTTACAGTCACATGGACTTGTTTGCTCCTTCAATGCAATTTCCCAAGGAGATTTTGTCTACTGTGGAATCCTATTCAGGACTATTGCTAACTATACCTCTTTAAGGAAGGCGCAGATGTTTCTATAGAGCAATATCATTTTACCTCATGAAAGAATAAAACCTCCAAATGTCAATGATGTTTTTCTTCCTCTAATGTCATCATCCAATCTTTTCTAAGAGATTAAGTGTTTTTATCAAGAGGCAAAGTGAGAGTGAGTGAGACTGTCTGTAAAGGGAACCCCAATCCAAAAGTCCCAGTCAATTAGCCTTGGGTCCGACTCAGCGAAAGAAAAGCTTTCATAAGACTCTGGGCAATTTGCTGTAAGTTCGGATGGCATTCAAAGTAAGTTGAAAGTTTTAATTTGCACTATTAAGGGATTGAAAAAGTTTCCATTTCACTTCGAGAAAGACCCACAGAGCCTTCAATGGGAATTTTCTAATTCAGTTAAACACTTCTGCACCTTATACTTTTCTTCAGCTTTAAGTCTATAGACCTATGATATTAATTCTTTGAAATTTCCCCAAGATTCCTGAGCTTGTAAGTGCTGAACCTAGGATGAAACATGTATTATCTGAACCTAGTCCAATGTTTTTTCCTATACTCATGAAGTTTACAAAGTGGTAAGTGATACAGGAGGAAGTTTCAGAAGGAAAGAGCCTATCGAGATAGAGCCAAACTATGGCATCAATCACTGATAACCGTTCTACATGTTTTTTTCTCTTAGAATTTAAACACATTGAAATGCATACTTTAAAAAAAAAAGATTTTATTCATTAGTTTTAGAGAGAAGGGGAGGGAGGGAGGCAGAAAGGGAGAGAACCATCAATGTGTCATTAACTTTCACCTGCCTCCAGCTACAGACCTGGCTGGAAATCGAACTGGTGACCTTTGGGTTCTGAGGCCAGCACCTTATCCACTGAGCCACCAGCCAGGGCTGCAAACTTTTAAGTGTAGAGGCTGATTTGTTTCTGTCTCAAATTCTGAATAGTCATGCTTGTTTTTAGTCCATCACAAAACCATAAGCAAACACTTTTTGTTTCTAAGAGCAGGGATACGTTTTACCTATTCCAGGACTTTATAACAATGAAATAATACCATGCACACAATTTTGGATATGGCTTCTTTTATTCAGCATAATGTTTTATACTCATCTCTGCTTTGACATCTATCATTAGGTCACTTTTTTTTTTTTTTTTTTTTTTTTTGAGGGGAAGTAATCCATTGTACAAAAACTGATGGTCTGTTTATATATTGTCCTGAGTAAGTGATCTAGGAGTAGAATTACAGGCTGCAGGGTGGACATATGGTTAGCTTTGTCAATAATAGCTAAAACTTTTTTTAGCCCTGGCTGGTGTGGCTCAGTGTGCTGAGTGCCAGCCTGAGAACCAAAGGGCCAGTGGTTTGATTCCCAGTCAAGGCACATGCCTGAGCTATGGGCCAGGTCCCCAGTTGGGGGTGTGTGAGAGGCAACCACACATTGGTGTTTCTCTCCCTCTCTTTTTTCCTCCCCTTCCCCTACTCTCTGGAAATAGATATATAAATAAATACCATAAACTAAAACAACAACAGCAACAACAAAACCTTTTTCAAAGTGACTCAAAATTTCCACACCTACCAGCAATACATGGTAGTCTATTTCATCTTCATCTTCAGAAATATTTGGTATTTTTGACCTTTTAACTTAATACATTTTGGTAGATGAGAAATTTCTCATGTTGGTTTTAATTTGTATCTAGCTGTGTAATAATATTGTTCACATTTTCTGGTATTTAATGACCATTTGATATGTTCTTTTAAAAACCTCTATTCAGACTTTTAAGCATCATTGTGGGGTGTTTTTTGGTTATTATTGAGTTGTAAGAACTTATATATTTGGAATACCTTATTTTTCAGGTATATGTATTACAATATCTTTTCAGCCTGTGGCTTGTCTAGTTGTTTTTTTAAACTTTTTAAAAGTGGAGGTATAATTGACATATATTATATAATATCAGTTTTAGATGTACAACGTAATGCTGTACATTACATACCCACGCCATACTGACTTTTTAACAGGAAGTTTGTACCTTTTGACCGTCTTCCCCCATTTTGTTCACCTTCAACTCAACACTCAAAGGCAGCGAAAGAAAGAAATGTAGTCCAGCTGAATGCCAAAGAAGAGAGAACAGGTTTTGACAGAGAAATGAATGAAAAATAAATGAAGTGAATGAATGAGTGAATGAGAGCCTGAGAGACAAAAGTTAAAATTATCAAGGTTAAGGACAGCTTTTTCAGTAGAGCATACTAACTAAGGGGCACACCTGTATTCAGATTGACCTGAATTCAAACTCTGGCTTTGTCACTTAATACTTTCATATGCTCGGCCAGCCACTGAATCTCATGAAGTCTCACTTTCCATATCTTTAAAATATGGACACTGAATGCCGTGGCTGGTGGCACAGTGGATAAGGCACTGGCCTCCGAACCTAAAGGTTGCTGGTTCCATTCCCAGCCAAAGTAATATAGCCAGGTTGCAGGCCAGGTCTCCAGCCAGGTCTGTAGCTGGAGGCAGGTGAAAGGCAATCATACATTGATGTCTCTTTCCCTCTCTGCCTCTCTCTCTTTCCCCCTCTCTAAAAATAATAAATAAAATATTTTTAAAAAATTTAAAAATATGGACACTGAAAACAATACCTACCTTATAATATTGTTGTGGTGGTTAAATGAGATTTTTCATGTACAGCCAGAGGTTCTGCATAACTCATAGTAAATATTCAAAAACAGTTATTTTTTACTACAACTGTTCCTGCTGCTCCCACTAGGACTGCCACCACTAGGACTTGCTGTGTGCAGAACCCATTTTTAACTAAGACATTAATACTAATAATGCCTTGGTATTGAAACAATGACACATTCAACATAGTTTCAAAATAGCCTCCTTCCTGCTCTAAAACTCCATGCTAGGTTTATTTTTCTTATTTTGCATGTATCACAAGCTCTTTCATATGACCTTTGAAATGTCTACAACCAGATCATATCGTTTGTGAGGGCTTGTCAACAGTAGCAGAATGATAATAATAAGGCTGAGTGCCCCTTATTATCCATGAAAACCGATTGTCTTATGTCCACATTAATGTTAATTAATATTGACTTAATGCAGGGCTATTCTTAATTAGAAAAGTATAAACAATGAACTTAAATGTTTTAATTTTTTCCCCTTCCCTTTTTCTATTACCTTCCACAAGAAATGCATTACATATTTTGTTGCTCAAAAAGCTTAAATGCGTCTATAGTCTTTGCAAATTGAACTGAGTATCTGGTTTCATTTTACTTTACATCAAATTCTATATCCAAGTAGCAAAAATATAACATTTGAGAATTAGCTCTCGTATGTCTTCGATCTCCTTTCCAGTCAATGCTCTGTGCATCCGAGTGTACTTCTCTAATGGCTCGCCTTTCTAAAATGTTTAAAAGCCTCTAAAACTTGTCATATTGTTCATCTCTCTGAAGGTCTGTATGATTGTATCTCTGTTTCCCCTGACAACCTGTCACAAATTCAGTGTCTGGGGACACAGGATATATTTCTTACAACCATTAGGACTGAGAAGTTTATTCAACAATTGTAACCGCCTTAAAGTGTTTCAGGCGCTGCAAACTAAATACCCTTGTAGCTTACAAGCCCTCCAGTTATATGCTTTCTTTGCAATACAGCATCTAATATTTCCAGGTGACCATCATGGGTGACTTGTAGATTACTGTGTGTCAGGGGCAGAGAGGTCACATTCCAAACACAGATGTCAGAGGGGCTTATTTGGCCAACAGTCAAGAATGTTATCCCAATGTTTTCTCCCAAGGCACAGCCAATAAACAGTAAGACTTTGGTGCCTTAAACACTATCTCAGACAAAAATTAAATATAAAAGAACACCGATGTGCTTTGAAATCCTGAATTTCTGGAATTTTTAATGAATGTATTGGGGAGACACTGGTGAGCAAAGTTTCAGGTGCACAATTCCACAACTCCATCTGTATACTGTATTGTGTGTTTACCACCCCAAGTCAAGTCTCCTCCCATCACCGTTTAGCCCCTCTGCCCTCCTCCACCTCCCTCTGCCACTCCTCTGGAAATCACCACATTGTTGTCCGTGTCCATGAGTTGTCTTCTCTTTTATAAACCAGATGAATTGTGTGCCATCTATAACTGACCGAGTTAATATGATAAAAATCATACATGTTTAAATAGCAAGTTTCAATTTATAAAGTGAATGTTACATGCAGTTTAAAAGTGTTTACATAGTGGATAAGGCACTGGCCTGCGAACCCAAAGGTCACTGGTTCGATTCCCCAGCCAGGGCACATAACCAGGTCGCAAGCCAGGTCTCCAGTCAGGTCCATAGCTGGAGGCAAGGGAGAAAGGCAACCATACACTGATATCTCTCTTCCTCTCTGCCTCTCTCACTTCCCCCCTCTCGAAAATAAAATCTTTTTTTAAAAAGTGTTGTTTACAAACATTAATTTATTTGGTTTTTATAACCTCAAGATAGCAAACTAAAAATGAACACTACTGTTTCTATTTATAATCAAGAAAATAAAGGTCCAGGAGATCAAAGGAATCTCTTTAATTTCAAGAGTTGGTGTCGATATCTAAGCACAAGGACCAGATGTCTGACATTTCATTCCATTTCAAAGTATAAACACACGGAACAGGGAGAAACATGACCATGATTTGTCAGAATAAATTTGTGCTTTTGAATCCATGCTAATGAAGAATAACTAGCTCATAGAAAGTGATGAAATATTTCACACAATTAAACCATTACAACATCATTTAATACTCTATACCACAACTTCATGGTAGTTATTCCACATCTGTGGTATTAAGGTTACTGGTGGCTCTTCCAGATCTCCTAGGAAAACACTGCTGTGGAAAAGCTCCAGGAAGCAAAGAGTGAAAAACAGCAAGAACAAAAAAATTAAAATACATCCACAATAACAAAAAATACTCATAAATTTTCCAAGTGACAGACTTGGTGACAGTTTTAGTTGAATCAAGTATTGCAATCAAGGATGATCAATGAAATACAATGTGATTTCTCTGGTGAAATGAGTCTGAAGGGAAATAATAATCATAAAGAAGAACAGTTCTCTACAAAAACAGAAACAAAATCTTTTAACAGCCTTCATGCGGGATGTTTTTCATGCATTTTCCTCTGCATGAAAGTTTAGTCATGTTGTAAGTCATCTTTGTAGATATAACCAAGTACTTTATTCTCATTCCTTTTAAATTATACATCTTAGTTGTACTGCTGCAAAGGATTTGCTAATTAGTCAGTTCTTCTAAAACCTTGTGTCAGACATTTTTCCATTATGCACATCTCTGAATATCTAGATAGAAATGTATTTATATGAAAACAAAATTAAATTACCTGTACAAAAGATTTTGTGTATGACATTAGGACTTTTCATTCACAAGGCATCATGATTCTTGTATCAACACTGTCATTTCCCACTCTTATATTCTTATTGTTTTCAGAGTTTCTTATTTTTTGACTTTAATTTTTTTTACTTTTTAATTATGGTTAAAGTACAATAAATATTATATTAATTTCAGGTGTACAATCCAGTGATTAGACATTATATGAGGTATGTCCGGAAAGTATCCAGCCACACACTATAAAAAATGGAGACATCTATTGAAGAAGATTCAAGAAACATTGCACATGAGACAATAATGTCTTAGTCCCCTGCAAAGTAGGCACCTTGGTGCCTCACACAATTCCTCCAGTTGCCAGATACTCATTTAACCACCTATTTTTGTCTATACGCAATGACTCAGAGGCTTTGAAACGTTTCTAAGAATGAAAAGGAAACATTAAAGCAAGTGGGTGAAAGTGTGTGTGTGTGTGTGTGTGTGTGTGTGTGTGTGTGTCCACATCCTCTCATACGTTCTGTGTTAGACAGTTGGCTGCCTACCCAATAGGCATTTGGACTGAGGCAAAAACACTTACAATGTGAACAAAAAGAGGACCAGGATTTTGAAGGAAAATAAGCAATTAATAATACAAGTAGGCAAAGAATCTATACAGGGCAGAGACTGGAATGGGAAAGGTTTCATGTGTTGTTACCATTGGCCTCTCTCCACAGTGCTTCCTGATAGTGTGTAGCAGGGTTGGTCTTCTCCAGCGCACCCTCGTGCCATCATAGGTTATTCACAGCATCTGGTCCAAGGAGTTGGTGCTCAGGATGTACGGATTGCTAAGTACTTGGAATATTAATGATGAAGGATTGCAAATAATGACTTATTTGAATCAATAGTAGTCTAACTAGAGACTTTACTACAGTGCAGTCTTGAAGGAAAACCCCAAATCAAGAGAGCAAGGGCACTTGCTATCACTTTCTTTTGCCATTTACTTTTCAGAGTTTTTATCACAGTATATTTGGCACACAGTATTATCTTTGTCTCAGATGTACAACATGTTGATTTGACACTGATATACTTTACAGTGTGATGATTTAGAGAAAACAATGCTCCTGCTTTGTGAAACAAAAAGGAATCTGCAATAAATGACTCTGAAAAGTAAGGTTAAGAAGATAAACTAAATGGGGAAAGCACAAACAAAATTATAGCATGCTGCTCCTTTCCCCCTTTCTTTTTTTTTCTTTCCCCCTTTCTTAATTTGACATTAGCAAACATAGCAATGACAAGTTGACTTGACGAATTATTTCTAGTCTATCTCAGCAATGGCTGCCTTCAAGTAACTATTACATAAAGGGTGTTCTTCAGGGATCAACTTGTATGGACACCTTTTTTAGTATTCAAAAAGTGCCAGTTGTGCCCTGCAGATAGGAGCTGGCCTATGGACCCAAAGGTCACTGGTTTGATTCCCAGCCAGGGCACATAACCAGGTTGCAAGCCAGGTCTCCAGCCAGTTCCCCAGATGGAGGCAGGTGAAAGGCAACCATGCATGGAGGCTTCTCTCCCTTTCTTCCTCCCTCCCTGCCCTTGTCTATAAAAATAATGAATAAATTTTTGTTAAAAAAGTTGCCAGTTGTATATAATTCTTTTCAGCTTTTCTGCCTCACTTTGAGTTCCATTACAATATACTAGTTCACAATTCGCATTGATAAGGGCAAGTAAAACAGCAACTTAAACTAATATCATTAAGTATAGAAGTGCAAAAATAATCTCACTATTTTATTCTAATTATCCTGGCAAGATTTTCACATATCACACTATAAAACCATGACTTCTTGGGATTATAAAATACTCAATACAATGATGCTTTAACTGGCAAATTGTGGTAAGCACATGTTATATTCATTTGTAACATATTAATGATTTTTTCAGAAGTTGCATTTCAAATAACCTCAATGTATGAGACTTCAGCAGCTAATGCTGTGTGATTTCATAGAAGAGTATCGCGAAGTAGAGTCAGCATATAACAATACTCATGTTCAGATAGCTAATTAAATTGTTTTCATATGTTTATTTGAATACCTTTTTGTCTTATAAAATATATACATAGAGAGAGACTGTTATTAACTGCTACATAGTATACATATAGTACAGAAAATGAAGAAATGATTGTTAGGTGAATTCACTGCGTTATTTCCTTAAGAACACTCCTAAATTGGATTATATAATAGAAAGTTTAAAAAAATATTAACTCCAGCAAGGCTGTTAAAACCCAGGGTACTTGTTATGTATTAAAATAAGCAATAACTCAAGTATATGAAAAATTTACAATGATACCAGAGTACACCAAAAAAAAGCATTTCAATTACTTCATAAAGTAATCCAAACCTTAGCTTACAGCCCTAAAGCATGCCTATTTAAATATGTCTTAAAGATATTGTTTTTTGTTTGGCAACATTTCCCTATGGGTAGCTAAAGTATGAGTTGACTGACTGAATGAACTAAATTTCATTTTTCCCTAAAAGGAAATAGCTTATAACTCACCTGTTATCATTGTACTTTGCACAGAAAAGATTGAATAAAACACAAATGGGTATTTGCATCTTGATGACAGATCAACATGTTAAGAAACAGACTTTAGTACTGCCACATTCCAACTAGGCACACGCAAAAACATGCAAATGTCTGCCACCTGATAGTGTGGCCTACAAACAAGAACAAGTCTGCCATATACTAAACAAATATGATGAAGGAAATTTCCTTATTTCCTCTCACCCTCCCAAGTGATCAGCAATACTTCCCACGCTATCCTCAACATGAGCTTGCTTCGGAAGTAACCTAGGAATCAGATGAATAATACCCATCTGGTCTTATTTTCTCTATCAGTCAATTAACTGCATTCATCTCTGAAGACCTCTGGGGCAGAAAGCCTTCTTCCATTTGTTTTGGAGCCTGTTTTGCTGCTCATTAAAGAGGACATGAAAATTTAGTATTCTCATTACCAAATATAATTGGATTTATTCAAATTAAATGCTATAGAATGTAACACTAACGGACCCCTCATGTCGTTGAAATTCTTCTATTCAGCATTATACTGTCACAAGAGGAGTGGCGCATCCTAGTACTAGGTAGATAGAGAATGGTGCTAACCGTAGGCACAGACTAATGTCAAAATTCATTTATTCACCTGTGGAGCACTTCCAGGATGACAGTGAGGGCATGTAGCTGTCTATCCCCCTCTGCTGGTGAGCAGATAATGCTCTTCTAGTCCGCTGCTCCTGTCTCTGCAGCACATCTAAGAGCAGCTAGAATGAAGGCAGATCCTTTTAGACCTATTCTGGAGAGCTGGCACTGCTGGGAGGCGCATAAAAAGCTATTGCAATTAGCATAGGAGAGCAGATAATGATCTAGAACAGCAGGATAATCTCTTGGAAGCCAAATAATTAAAATAGTCAAAGACTGTGGGGATTTTTTTTTAAAAGAAGAAAGAAAATAAAAATCTCACATTAAGATTCTTAAAGAAGAGGCATACAAAACAGCCATAGCAGGCCAAAACCAAACCAAACAAACAAGAAAACCTCTTTGGGAAGAATGCTGCAGCAGCAGAGAGCACAACATAGACAGCGAGCAGTGGAGTCAAGGAACTAGCATGGAAGAACCATGGGCATGGACAACAAGTGGGATTGACTTTGGGGGTGTGGGTGGGTGGGGAAGGGGACAGAGGGGAGAAAAAAGGCGATGGATGTAATACAACAACAATAAAATTAAATTTAAAAAATAGATGGTGAGTAATCTGGGGCAGGAAGACAACCATCCAAGGATGAGTTTATTGTAAGGGCGAGGCAAAGCCAACGTTATTGTTATTGACACCAAGAGGAGTCAGACATTGTGTGGCTCTATTTCTGTATTTTTTAAAAGAATGTCTCTTTTTTTTTAAAGGTTTTTATTCATTATTGTTTAGAAAGAGGGGAAGGGAGGGAGGCAGAGAGGGAGAGAGACATCAGTGTATGGTTGCCTTTCACCTGCCTCCAGCTACAGACCTGGCTGGAGACCTGGCTTGCAACCTGGTTATGTGCCCTGGCTGGGGATTGAACCAGTGACCCATGGGCTCACAGGCTGGTGCCTATCCACTGAGCCAGCAGCCAGGGCTATTTATGTATTTAATTAATGTATTTCCTTGCTATAGTTCAGTAGCCATTTGCATATGAAAAAGAAATACAACTATTAGTCTATGGGACCATTCTGAAAGGGTTGTCACCTATTGCAAAATTCCCTAAAATCTGCAATGTCTTCTGTGTACAGGCTTTGATCAAAGACTGTACTTAAATAAATGTATTTTTATTTAAGTAAAAATATTCTAAAAGGCTCGCATTTCACTGAATTCCAGCTAGGTATTCAATGAAAACCTTTATCACATATGGGGAAAAACATATTTCCATGGGTAAAAATACAACCCATCCATTGTTTTATGGACTCATAGTTCTTCCAAATATTTTATAGTTATGGACTTTAGAAATCCATTTCAATTCTCAGTTTGATGAACCAAATCTGGCAGCTTTATGTGCACTTCCATTCCCGGAGGGCCGGCACTCCTTAAGTTGGGCCAGCCCAGTGGAGCAGAGAAGCTCTCTAAGTGCATACAGCTCAGAATTAAACCTTAGAGTGTTCAGGGCCTCCAAACTTTTAAAAGCCATTTAACACTGAAGATAAAGATTACACTTAAAGAAAACAGAAAAGCTAGGTTTTCATATCTTGTGATTCCCAGGGCTATTTAAAAAACATAAAAAGGACATGTAATGATTCACGGTGTTCCAGATTTATATGCCACTTTTAATGGTGTAGATTTGGGTGAGAAATTCATGTATGGATTTTGCAGGGAAATTAGAGCTCTGGGGCCGGAAGGAGGGTGCTGCAACCTCACAGCCCCCACATTACAGGAGGCAGAGGAAGACACGTCTCACCGGCTAACCCAGCGGCCCTGGGCCTGGTCTGATGACACTGCCTGGTGTTCCAACATCACAAGAAACACTGTGTCAGCACAGGAAGAGGAAAGTCCTTGGAATTGTGTGTGTCCTTTCCACTGTCGGGGAAGGACAGCCTTTGAAACTGTGTTTACATCCCAAGGCCCCAAGGACAGGAAAGGGCCCTGAGTGCCTAAAGGAAGATGCCCAGAACACCTTTGGGAGCCCGTGCTCCAGTCCTGGAAAGCTGACACCACCTCTATCTGTCAATCAATGTGTAACTTCTTCACCCCCATCCCTCCAGCTATAGAAGTTCTCAGAACAATGGACTCGCCCTCTTGGTGCCCTTGGCCCTCTGGCCACTCTAGGGAAGCTTGCCACCCTCGCCTTTGGCCACCCTTGATTTTGTTCTCCCATTCATCAATAAATTTTGCCTGCACCCTAATAGGCTTGCTGAGCTGTAATTCTTTACTGCGTTGGCGTGAAGAACCAGGGCTTCTCAGATAACACCCTCACTGTCACTGCTAACTTCCAAGTGGGAGCTTCTCAGACCAAGAGAGTATCCTTTGCTGAAGAAAATAGGAGTGTGGGCTGAGTGACCAGTTTCCCCAGCCCTTCAGGGCATTGGGCAAAGGGCCTCCTTTGTTGTTACCCAGGCAGAGACCTTCCGAGCTGGGACATCTAGAGATGGCTAGAAACGGGTGGAAGGGCCGGGGTACAGTATCAGCTCCATGGTATAAGCAGTCATAGTTGTGCGCGTCCTGCTGTGCAGAGAACCCCAACAGACCTGGCAGACACTGTAGAACTCACCCCTAGCTTTTACCACCCAGGGCCTGCTTGCAGACCCCAGCAGGCTTAGACAAACAAGTAGCGCAGGCGCCAGCACACCCACCACAGACTGCTTTCAGACCATGGATTTTTGCACTTGCAGACATCAGCTGCCGGAGTTCCCTCCCACTGCCATCTCCCCACTCCCACCTTAGTCTAGGACCCAGCCGTGCCGGGAGGCCCAGCCTCTGTACTGAGCCTGGACAAGACAGTAGCCTGCGCGCCCACACCCAGCCCCCGCTGCCTCGTGCATGCTGCTGGTTAGTCCTTGTAGCTGCCTGAGTGCATGTAAAAGCCAAAGTTGCCACAGCTGCTAGGGAGCCTGGATCCGTCCATGACATCTGTCACCGTCCCACACGGGCCTCTGAAGCTGGGAGCTTGTGCCCTGCTGGCTAAGAATCCCATTGTGGGCAGGTTTCAACATGCACACAGCAATAAATGTGACATGTCACATAAGTGGGAAAAAAGATGAAAGTCATACGAGCATCTCAATAAATGCAAAAACTGCATTTGACAAAATTCATCATTCTTTCATGATAAAACTCTCAACACAGAGGTTATAGAAGTACTGTACTTCAACTTAATTAAAGATCTACATGACAGGCCCACATTTAATATTACACTCAAAGGTAAATGGTTGAAAAATTTTCCTTTAAGGTCAGGAAAAAGATGAGGGTGCGCATTTTTACCAATCTTAACTTAAACTATTACTAAAAGTCCTAGGCAAAGAATTCAGTCAAGACAAAGAAGTAAAAAGCACCCAAATCAGAAAGAAAGAAGTAAAACAACCAAACAAAAAGGCAGACTACAGAATGGGAAAAATATTTTCAAACTGTCTATCTGATAAGGGGTTAATATGAAAATATACATATAAGGCATTCATATAACTTAATAGTAAAATTTTAAAAATCAGATAAAAAAAAAGAGATTTAGGTAGACACTTTTTTAAAAGGTATACAAATGGCCAAGATACAAACATTTTTTAAAAAAAGACATACAAATGGCCAACAGGTACATAAAGGAACGCTCAGTGTCACTAATCACAAGAGAGATGCAAACCAAACCACAAGGACATGTCACCTCACACATGTCAGGATGTTTATTATCAAAAAGACAAGAGATACAGGCTGTCGAAAAGGCAACTCTTGAGCATTATTGGTGTGGTGCATAGTGGTACAGCCACTATGGAAAATAAAGCCACTATAAAGTTTCATCAAAATTAAACATGGAACTACCTGGGATCCAGCAGTCCCACTAATGGATATATATGTGAAGTAAACAAAATCACTATCTCAAAGCAATATCTGTACCCTCATGTTTATTGCATCATTTTTTACAGTAGCTGAGGCATGAAAACCAACCTAAGTGTCCATCAACAGATGATGGATAAATAGAATGTAGCACATAGGTATACACAGTGAAATATATTCAGTTATATGAAAGGAAGAAATTTGGGGGAAAATGATAGAAATTTTGTCATTCGTGATAACATGAATGGATCTTGAGGGCATTAAGGGAAATACTGTGTGATCTCACTTCTATGTGGAGTTAGGAAGCCAATCATAGACAGAGAGTTGACTGGTGGTTGAATGAGGAGACATAGCTCAAAGGGCACAACTTCCAGATACAAAACAAATAAATTCCAGAGATTTAAAGTATAGCATGTTGACTGTAGATAACAATACTGCATTCTATGGCTGAAAGTTGCCTAAGAGACAAAATCTTACATGATCTCACCACACAAAAAAGTAATTATGTGAGGTCACTGATGCATTAATTCATCTTGCTGTGGCAATCATGTCAATGCAACATATACATAAGCAATATGTAAGTGTATCAGGTCATCATATTGTATACCTTAAAGCTACACTGTGTTATGTGCCATTTATATCTCATAAAAGCTAAAAAAAAAAAGCAGACCATCACCACCCGGTGGCTCCAAATGGTAGGCATAACAGAGCCAAGCTGGATAGCGCAGTAAGACCCTGGATTACCGAGGCAGTTATGGATGCTCCTTTATTGTGCTCATAACAACAGCTTCCCTTGTAAGGAAGAGAATTTTGTGCAGGTCATCCATCTAGGTGGTGAGATTTCACATCAGAAAAGAAAGAGAAGAATGTGCTTCAAGCTAAGGGCTCAAGAGCAAGTCAACATTGGATGGTGCTGAGTATTGAGGTTCTTCTATGTGTTCCTGGACTTAGCTTTCTATTGTAGAGCCTGCTTCTGATAGTGGGAGAACTTTCCAACTCAGCTGGGGCAACACATGGAGATAATTACAGTTGGGAGCCACTGGGCTAGCTGGATGAACAAGTAGCCCCCATGTTCCAGAGTGTCTGAGAAGTTACTGATGTTAAGATGTACCATTATTTTATGTGTCTCTGATAAACAGGTACTGCCAATTAAACTATGACCACAATGCTATATCATTTACAATTGTATTGAAAGCACTCTTTAAGACTTATGTAAACACTTGTGCATGCATTAAAATGAAAATATAAACCAAAAAACCCCCAACCCAGTAACTCAACATTTGCCAACAAAACAAGAAAGAACATTTCACATCATTCCTCATACCCAGCATTAATATCACAGTGCTACACATTTAGTTCAAAACCCAACATCAGGAAGTAAATTTCTTTTTATCAAAAAGACAACAAAAGCCTCACATTTTGCTGAAGATGGTGTAAATTGGTACTTTTTTTCTGGAAGGTAATCTAGTAAATATCAAGAGCCTTTTAAAAATGTTCACCCAGCAATCTCCTTCCAAGAGCCAATTTCGAAGTAAACAATCAGATGTATACAAATAATTATGTTCATTGCTATTCACTGCAATGTGGTTTTTGATAATACAGACAAGGACATAATTTAAATAGGTGACTGACACCCCGCTGCTTCAAAGAGCTCAGGACGCTGAACCCGCCGCCCCATCTCCTGAGTTGAATCTGGTGCCCTCTCCACCATCATCAGCGCTACCAGTGGGTCTACCTTGTTGGGCAGGGTCTTGCGCAGTGCAGCTCTCATTTCCTCGAGCCACCTGGCAGGTGGGTGTTACATCATTGATGTCGATGTTCCTGTGCGCACCTACAACAAACTTGCCCTCGGGGTGTACCTCAGCCAACATGCTCTTCTTATCCAGGGCCCGCACTACTTCCCCCACGCAGGGGCCCTGTTCCTGCAGCAGCTGCAGCTCCTCCCGCAACAGGCCAACTTTTGCATTAAGCTCATTTCTCTGTGCCTGCAGCCGCCGGAGGTTTTGGCTCTCATCATTCGCAATTAGCTGGAGTTCTTCAGTCTTGGACAGATAATACTGGCGGAGTCCACTGCCTGCCTTTCCCTCTTCCAGCTCCATCTGCTCTGGTCTGTCCACCGCCATCTTCCCTCGGCCGCAGACTCCGTATGCCACACTTCTAATGAAAAATGTAAAACTATGAGATGGAAAATGTTTATGATATAATGTGAGAGGAAACCACCAAGACTCACAAGTAGATACACAGTCTGATCTCTGATCTCAATTTTGTAAATATTTGTGCATCAAAGGAAACAAAAAAATATTAACAAGTGTTACCCTTTGCAGTACGATGACAGGTAATAACTTTCTTCTTTCCACCTTGTGCTACAAAATAAAACTGTCTTCCTTTTATAATAAGTAATCAAACTTTTAAAAATGTATTAAAAGTGATGATAATAGTAGGCTGATTTAAAATACAGGTAACAGAAGAAAACTAGGAGTGATAAGGCAAAAATAAGTGAGCATGCCTGCGGCTTCACAATCACGGTGTGTGAAAATGAGAAAAGGGAGGCGCCAACGCAGTGAAATGAAATGGACTGAAACAGACTAACTTGGAGTGATAAATTATGAGTAAAGTAGCATGCTGTTTCATGCATGCCCAATTTTACTCTCCTTACAGTGAGCGCTGCTAAGGATTCCATTTTCCAATTACTGTCCCAGCATTTTTTATATCAGCTATCAAATTCACTTTCATAACTGTATTCAATTTGGTTCCTCCATTGAACTATAAAAGTGCCTTCCTCCACAAACATATCATTCTAGAGTCTGCAATTCCAGACCATGGCATTTGAAATTTTAGACACTCTTAATCAGGTTTCATAATAAAGATTTTTGCAAAGAAAATATTTCTCCTCTCATTCTTCTTATTGGATTAAATAAGTTTTGGCTAATTGACACCCTGAAGCTAGAAAATGTGCATAAATTCATCAAACATTAGAATTCATTTCCAAACTCATATGCCTATGGCATTATTGAATATTGTAATTTACTAAATACCTGTGGATAAACCGTGAAATAGCAGATGGAGTAAAATGTCAGAGTATCATTTTAAAATGAAAGAAAAGAGAATGCTTTAATGCATTATGTTAAAACAAATGAGTATTTTTCTCTTGTAAAGATTAAACAACTTTTCTTCCTCAGATACATCAATGTGACCTAACGACTAGGGATATCATAAAATTCATCATCATAATAAGCATTTTTTCTAACATGTACCAAGATAGATTTATGAAAAAGAAGTGAATAATTTAATTTATGGCTATGTAAAGCCCTGAAACATTTAGACATGAACTTGTAGTTATTTTGGAAAAAATGACTCAATAAATATTTGATATTATCTAACTTCATATATTTCAAAAAATATCTCAAAACTCATAACACATTTTTTCTCTAAATTTAGTGCACTCTTGAACATAGATGTTTTATGTGCACCTATTTTTCCAAAGATTGTCCTTTTAGAGAAATGTATTTATGATATATAATTACTCTGATAAAGACTATCTCATAGACTTCAAAAACATTGTTAGTGCTGAGAAAAAATTTCACAATGTATATGACTTTGACCAAGGTACAAAACATTTCATGTTATATACCTTTATATATAAAATGTTATATATAAAAACATTTTATATATAACATATATAAAAATTGATTTAAAATAGAGAAAAATGATAATTAAGTAATAAGACTATCAGGCTAAGGGTATGACATTATTGAACTTGTAAAAGAAGAAATAGTCAAGGTTCAAATTGGATTTTTCAAATGTGAAATTTCAAGTTTATTTTAACCTAAAATCACTAATTTTCCCTTTTTCTTAAGTTACACTTTTACAGAGGATGTAATATCTCCAATTACTCTTCATTTCACTTTGTTAACAGATTTTAGAAATTGATTTCCATCCCAATTGTCAATGAAAATGAGATAATTCCGCACAGTTCTACTCAGCCAGTCAGCAAACCAGGTAAGACTTGTGTGTCCCAGCTAGGAACCCAATTTCATATCTGCTTAGCATAACAAGCATCCATTTGTATTTATTTTCATTTATTAGTTTGTACTTCATTCTAAGTTTCTATTTTCTCCCCTTAAAGGTAAAAAAAAAAAAAAAAAAGTGTTTCATTTTCATTTTAAGTCTTAATTTGAAATTGGTGAGACAGGTAAAATTGTAACAAAGCTAAGGGTTACTGGTTCCATTCCCAGTCAGGACACAGGCCTGGGTTGTGGGCCAGGTCCCCATTTGTGGGTGTGCAAGAGGCAACCACACATGGATGTTTCTCTCCCTCTCTTCCTCCCTCCTTCCCCTCTCTCTAAAAATAAATAAATAAAATCTTTAAAATATATGTTATATTATTATATATCTAGGTAATTTATTCTTTAATAATTGTATAGGCAGAAAGGTTTATGGTAAAGATACTTTTTCCAACATTGTGAAGTGAATTTAATGTTAAATAGAATAAAAACACATTTTCATTAATTCAATGTATGGTATTTGAAAATATCAAATGCCAAAGTCCTTCAAATTTCCCTCTTCTATTCCTTGATCAGAATGTTGATTTTACAATTTAAAGGGAATTATATTGATAGGCACAGATGCTTATTTTAACATGTTTTAATATCAGCTAATCAGAACTTTTTGAAGTGAGATGTTACTTGTAAATGTATATGGTACCAAAACATCTTTGCTGAAGCTGACAATTACATGGATGATCCATAATCAAGAGTCTATAGCAATTTAGGAAAAAATAAAGCAGTAGATAGAGGATTGTCTGACCTACCCACTGGGTACTACTGTTTTTTTTTGTTTTTTTTTTAAGATTTTACTTATTATTTTTAGAGAGAAGGGCAGGGAAGAAGGAAAAAGGGAGAGAAACATTCATATATGGTTGCCTTTCACCTGCTTCCAGCTAAGGACCTGGCTTGCAACCTGGGTACGTGACCTGGCTGGGAGTTGAACCAGCGACCCTTGGGATCGCAGGCTGGTGCCTATCCACTGAGCCACCAGCCAGGGCTGAGGTGCTTAGAATTACATTTTCAACGTACACTGAAAAGTTGCTCTTTAAAAGAATTCACAAAGAACCAATCAGCATGTCTACCCTTATCAAAGACAACATTTCAGTTTAATTCTTTCAAGAGTAAGAAAAAGACTTCATTCCATAAATACAGTCTATTTTAACATGGACAGCTAATTTATACTGAAATTATATACTATTCACACAATTTCATTCCACTGGTAATGACACTGATGGTATTTAGCCATCAGAAAGAGAGGGAAGAGAGCTAGACATTCAGCTTAATAAACTGGGAAGCAGAAACCAGTTTGTTTGCCAGCCCTGGAGCTGCATCTTCACACTCCAGGGGTTACAGCATTTCTCTGCCAAGAGGATTACCTCCAGTGCTGGTCAACTCACAGTAGCTATTATGTGTGACACTGGAGAAGTTATTCAATATTTCTGAGCTTTAGCTTACACATTTGTAAAATAGAAACAACATTCCCTTCACAGTTATTGTGAAGATTTTCATAATGAATTTGAGTCAATTGTCTAGCACAGTGCCCGATACATAGCTCAATACTGTGCTCATAAGTGTGTAAATATTCGCACCATGGCCAATTTCAAGTTGTCAATAGTATGTCTCTGAATACAGGTTGGAAAGAGATGTGCACTATCAGCTCACAGAAGCTGGGGCCAACTGGCTGCTGCACAACACTGGAGGGGCACTAGATAGAGCATGTAGCGTTATACTTTTATTTTTTTAAAGGTTTTGTTATTCTTTATTTTCAGAGAGAAGGGCAGGGAGAGAGGCAGAGAGGGAGAGAAACATCCATGTATGGTTACCTTTCACCTGCCTCCAGCTGGGGACCTGGCTGGAGACCTGGCTTGCAACCTGATTATGTGCCCTGGCTGGGAATCGAACCAGCGACCTTTGGGTTCGCAGGCCGGGGCCTTATCCACTGAGCCACCAGCCAGGGCTACTATTATTTTTGCATTATAATTATTAAAGATGTGCAACCATAGTTGAAAATGTGATTAAGAATGATACATGCCCTGGCTGGTAGCACAGTGGATAAGGTGCTGGCCTGCGAACCCAAAAGTCGCTGGTTCGATTCCCCAGCCAGGGCACATAACCAGGTTGCAAACCAGGTCTCCAGTCAGGTCTGTGGCTGGAGGCAGGTGAAACGCAACCATACATTGATTCTTCTCTCCTTCTCTGCCTCTTTCCCTTCCCCTCTCTCTGGAAATAATAAATAAAATGTTAAAAAAAAGAATGATACGGTGCCATTTGTCTGCACATTTTATCAGAAGCTTGATGGCAGATAGGGCAGCAGTGTGATTTGGAATTTGAAGAGAACCTGCATATATAACTCAAGTTCCTTCTTCTGTTACAAGAAACAATTGACTAATAATCTAGCAAGGCTTTGGTGCAGCAACAGAGTAGAGCTGACTATAAAATGCAGTCTTTGTAAGTAGACAGTTTGGAAAAATACAGGCTATACATAATATTTGAGGAGGTCTTGATCTGGAACTGAGCAACAATTACTCAAAGGAGGGCCAATTTTGCTTTGACTTGCGAAAAATACAACTTATGGTACCAAACCCAGAAACCAAATTCATATACCTCATGCAGTTGATATAAAAATGCAAATGGGAAGTACAAGGTTGAAAAATACGTTAAGATACATGTTAGTTTTTCTGTTTTCCTCACCTAATTTACTAATTCAATATAAATTGACACAATACATATAGGAAAATTTCATAAGTCTTCCTCAGAATGTAAACAGTTAATATCCATCCGATTGTATGTATTTCATGTCATTGAATTGCATTTGACATCTTCAGATTGTTCTCACAGCCTTTGGACATCTGGAATTACCTTTATTTGAAATAGCCATCCACGATTTGTCATCAGCATATTTCTCTTGCTGTCTCTAGCCTCTTCAAATATAATATTTTCAGAAATAGCAGGGTGACCTTTTCTTCATCCCAAACCTTTCATCGTTGGATTTCAAATGTTTCAAGTGTTTCACCGATGCCTAGAGATGAGTTTCTGACTGACAAAGCATTCTGTCAACTCAAAACCATGATGGACTGTATAATGCCAAGTCTACAGATAAAAGGGATGTTTCCTTTATTGCTAGAAGTGCTCTCACTTGTTTTTCCAGACAATGGCATCTTATAGAGGATTTTCAGTTATATCCCAGAGCAGAAACCTGTGTACAATATGTGCATGATCCCCCCAAATCACACTTCATCGCTCTGCAAGGACACGGAGGCTGTAAGTAAATAGACCCTGGACATACATATATACATGGAGGTTGGTTATTATGCTAAGATGATTTCATTCCCATTATTGTCATTTTTGAGTAACGTATGTTGAGCCATGTAGCCCTAAATCATGTACATACATTATTAACCTACACACCTAATAAAAAAAAAATATATATATATATATATATAGCCCTGGCTGGTGTGGCTCAGTGGATTGGCACTGGCCTGCGAACCCAAGGGTCGCTGGTTTGATTCCCAGCCAGGGCACATGGCCAGGTCTCCAGCCAGATCTCCAGCCAGGTCCGTAGCTGGAGGCAGGTGAAAGGCAATCATACATTGATGTTTCTCTCCCTTTCTTCTTCCTTCTCTTCCCCTCTCTCTGAAAATAATAATAATAATATATATATATATATATATATATATATATATATATATATATAATATGCAACTTTTAGCCTAGGAACCACAAAATAACTTGATTTGGGGAGCATCTTTAAAACATAGATATGAAGACACTGTCCTTGGAAATTCTGAATCAGGAGACCTGAGTGGAGCCTGAGCAACTGTACGTAAGAACAAAACCCTAATTGGAAAGAACATAAGTACCCTATGTTCACTGCAGCATTGTTTACAGTAACCAAGATATGGAAGCAACCCAAGTGCCCATCAGTAGATGAGTGAATGAAAGTGTGGTTCATTTACTTGGCTGTAAAAAACAAAAAAGTCTTACCATTTGTGACAGCATGGATGGACCTGGCGAACATTATGCTGAGTGAAATAAGCCAGTCAGAGAAAGACAAGTACCATATGATCTCACTTACATGTGGAATTTAAAGAACTAACTGAACTAACAAGCAAAAATGCAGACAGACTCATAGATGGAGAGCAGGCTGACATCTGCCAGGGTCAGGGATGCTGGGTAGGGTGGAAAGATTGAGTAGAAAAGAACAAAAGAGAGAAAGTTATAGACACAGACAACAGCGTGGTGATTGCTGTGGGGAGAGGAAGGGGTGGAGGAGAATACAGGAGGATAAATGGTGATGGGTGGGGACTTGACTCGTGGTATTGAACACACTATACCCAGATGATGTGTTATAGCATTTTGCAGCTGAAATCTGTGAAATTTTGTTGGGCAGGGTCACTCTAATAAATTCAATAAAAAATAATTCAAAGACAATCATAAACCATTACATGAGTTGTTACAAATAAACCAGAATAATCAATTTTTTAAATAAGAAACACACTCAGGGCACATAACCAGCTGGCAAGCCAGGTCTGTAGCTGGAGGCAGGTGAAAGGCAATTGATGTTTCTTTCCCTTTCTTCCTCCCTCCCTGCCCCTTTTTTCTAAAAATAAGGAATAAAACCTTAAAAAATAAAATTAAATAAGAAACCATTGGAGTTAAAGAAGCACTGACTATGAAAATAGAGGAATTTTCGTTATTAAAATTTTAGTTATTAAAAAAATACAAGAGCCCAGGTAATTGATAAGCACTCTAAATTTTGGAAAACACTGAAAAAGTGAGAAGAGTTAGCTATTTAAAACTAAGAAGTCCATGTCTTTTTCCCAGAAAATAATAATAAAGCTAATGCCTCACTGCAGGAGCATAATTGATCCTTTCTGAATATAAGCTCTGATCTCTAAATGGTCGCTGCACACCTTCTTTCTTTATCTCCTGCGTGAATCTAAATGGCTTTCTGTCGGTCAGCCACCGGGCTCCTCTATTTACTTTTGGAAAGAGACTCTCAGAGCTCTTCAGAATGCACTGTGATAATCTGTGACCACAGCAGCTTTGGGTTCACAGCCAAACCCCTTTGGGTTCTATGCAGGCAGAAGTACACTCACGTGTGATCATATTAAAGCGACTAGAGAGAAGGCTCTCTATCCTCTAAGGCTTCACAGGACATGTCAATGGACTTTGAAGAGGTGGGCCAGTGACAGGATATGACGGTTTCCCTGTACAGCCTTTGCTACCATTGCATGTTTGCAAAGCAGATATAAGTAACCCCCCCTCCCCACGTTCACATATTTTGAAAGTGAAATAACTGGTCTGATATTTCAAACATTTATAAATGACTTCTTCACAATAATTTGGCAGTATTAAATGACATTCTTTATAATATGTGTGTCTGGGACCTTATATCATTGCATTCATTTCAATATTTGGCTTTATTGTAAGGTTATATATCAAAATGCATGATTCGTATAAGCAAAGAAAGGTAACAAAAGTCATGAAATAAGCTATTGCTATAAATGGTAATATATTTGTATATCACACAAATATAATTGCAACCTAATGGAATTTTTAATGGAGGCAGATGCATATTTTCTGAAGTTGGATTGACATTACTCAAAAAGAGTAAATTAAGCATTTAAGTTTTAAGAGTGTAAGCAAATAAAAATGTAATGCAAATCTTAAAAAGAGTTATGCTACTCAAAGGAAACTGAAGAGCCCTAATTTGTATTTCAGTAATCAGTAATAGGGGTTATGAGGTGTCGATTATGTTCCATGTATGACCTTTTTAAGTTTCTAGGCAATGTACCTCAATTAATTGTCTGTGGCATCATAAAGAAACCTTTCCACTGCAGCATGACTAGGAAAAGCAATAAAATTCTTTCACTGCAGCTGAAGTATGAAAACTGACCTTAGCACTTAGGAGTAGCTCACTGTGTAATACAAATTTTCTCTTGGCATAAATTACAACATGGTCAAAAAATCTGATACACTCAACTGATGCTTTCTTGTAAGACATGCTGAGTTTTGTGAAGTCAGAGAAATAAGCACACATTTAAATTGATATTTCATTACCAGCTGTCTCAATATACACTGAAAACTAATTAGGATTTTTAATACTGTCATCATGGGCCAAATTAGAAGGCACTCGTAATGAAACAACTTCCATTTTTATTGAAGGCTCTTCTGTTTTTATCTAGGCCTTCCTTCCACAAGCCATGAAGCAAACCTAAGACTCATTCACTAGCTATTCACTTACTGTCTACTATGTGCAAATCAATATGCATGTATGTTTGTAAATCAAAAGCAGTAACAACAGGTAGATAAGACATAGTTCTTTTCCTCAAGGAGTTTACAGGGGAAAAGGCAAAACTCAGAATTACCACAGGAATCTAATCATCTCTCCTCCATAAAGAAATAATAATTCTGAAAACAGACATATTTTGAGTGGATCATAGGTTTATATGTATGCTGGTGTTGGGGATGGGAAGGAGTGATAGGGAAGTGAGAGAGAAAGGGAGATCAATAGATAATACAGAACTCAAATGAAAACATTGGCAATCTGGGAGGCTCTGGGACTGTCAAATCCTGCCTCAGGATCTCTGCTCCACTCCACTGCTGTGTCAGCAATTTACAAAACATATTCTTTCATCTATCATTCACATTAATTAGAATTGCGTAAGAATTCATCATGTAACAATAGACAGAACATTATTTCCATTCCTTGGGACTGTATTTGTATTTCATGTAATACAATTGGACAAAAAGATTGTTTGACCTGGCCTTTTCACTGTATTGAAACTAAGTTACCATCTATTAAAGTTCCGAAATAAATGTTGTTCCCATTAAGATAGCCCTAGGCTTATCTTTTACAGTTACTAGTTCATAAATCAGTGTGTGTGTGTAAAAATTTCTAAATTCTTACACATTTATAGTTAAGATTACTTTCTTGTATGTTTTTATTGAGATATAATTGCAATAAAAATGTTACTTTTAACTTCTCCAGTTTCTTCAGTTAACAGAAACATAATGAATTGTGATTAATAACATCTTATTATAATATACAAAAGGCATAAGAAAATAAAATCACCTGACTTACACCAAGTTGACTGTTATTATTTCATTCACTTATGGATTTTTGCACACGTACTGTATATTAAGATTACACTGTATATACAATTTTATGTCCTCCTTTTAATGTCTCACCCTTTATTCTTAAAGTCATGTAAAAAATTACTAAAAATTTTGAGGTTCACATCTTAAATTGATAGACCATTATCTAAGCTATTGTGATATGAGACCTAAAAATATACTATTAAAATATGATCCTAGATAACTTGTGAAATTATTTCATTACTAAATATATTATTTGTGCAAATAGTGCATTCTTTCATTCTTTTTTCATCTACTCACTAAACTGTGGCCAGAAAACAAAAATATTTGAGATACTTTACCTAAACTTTGAAAATATGGAAAGGGAATATAATTTGGGAGTCTTGCATTCACCCAAGATTCGCCCTACTTATTTATGAATTTTATTTTACTCAAATTTGCCAAACCCACAATAGAAATTTTAGTTATTTATTTTTAGAACTATTTTTAATATATAATTCACATACAATGCAATTCACACATTTAAAGTGTACGATTCAATGGGTTTTGTAAAATTCACAGATTTGTGCAAACATCACCACAAATTTAAAGATTTTCATCACTCCAGAAAGAAACTTTTACCCAGAAGCCTTCATTCCCCATTCCCTTTCCAGCCCTCTTCAGAGTGTTTTTGTAGCCATGAAAGCTGAGTATTTTCTGTTTTTAATTAATTAATTATTAAACAAAAAATTTAAAAAGATTTTATTACTTTCAGAGAGAGGCAGAGAGGGAGAGAGACATCCATGTATGGTTGCCTTTCACCTGCCTCCAGCTGGGGATGTGGCTGGAGACCTGGCTTGCAACCTGGCCATGTGCCCTGGCTGGGAATCGAACCAGCGATCTTTGGGTTTGCAGGCCAGCTGCTATTCACTGAGCCACCAGGCAGGCGTGTTTTTTAAATCTTATTAATAGAAAGTGAAGACGATCATGTGACAGAGACCTTATGTGGCCCACAAATGTATTTACTATCTGGCCCTTAACAAAACAAGTTTGCTGACCCTTTTAGATATACACTCTACTGCTATTAAACATAAAAATCCAACATCTCAAAGTCTAATAAGGCAGCAAAAGCAAAATTTTTTCACAATATTCTAAGAATTGCCTCCTGCCTCAGGTCCATGGTTGGTCTATTAGCGTCTGTAATGAGTGAGTTAGGAGAAAGCCTGATTAGCTACCAAAATGACAGTAATCCCAAAGAAATGACCTTAGTGTCAGAGTACAGAGGCAGCCAGGGTGGAATGTGCTAACGAACCTGGTCGGAACTACAGAATGTGGGGAATTGGCTTGAGATGAACACTTGCCGCATGTGTGGCCAGTGACCAAGGGACAGTGCGTTCATCGGATGTCTGAGGCCACGCCTGCGGCTTAAATCCCTGGACAGAGGCTCTGGGTGAGGCTCTGGGTGGGACTCCTGCGACCCGGAGCAGCTCTTCCCTCCGCTTGCGACCCCATGTGATGAGTGTTGGATTCCAGATCTAATCGCTGGGCTAAACTGTCTGGTGTTGGGTCCTCAGCTCCTAAACTCTCTGAGTCTCAATTCTTACATTTTGTTTTTTCCAGAGGGGCGGGAGTGGGTACTAAAGAAAGCAAAGGAAAATGAAGGCAGAGCCCTCACCGTTGCCATCTCACAACTTAATAGAGGAGGCTAGAGGCAGAGGGAGGCATGGTGACCCTCTAACCCAGCGGCCCTGGGCCTGGTCCGATGACACAGCCTGGTGTTGCGACATCACAGGAAACACCGTGCTGACACGGGAGGAGCAAAGTCCTGGAATTGTGTGTGTCCTTTCCACTGTCTGGGAAGGTAAGCCTTTGAAACTGTGTTTACATCCCAAGGCCAAAAGGCTGAATATGGCCTTAGGGCTTAAGGAAGCCCATTCACTTTGGGTGTCGACGCCTCAGTCTAGGAAAGCTGGCACCACCTTTACCTGGGATCAACTTGGAACTTTTTCACCTCATCCCCCACCCTGCCAACTGTCTCAGAACAAAGGACTTGTTCTCTTGGTGCCCTCCGCCGGAGGGTCCCAGCCTCGGGCCACACTAAGGCAGGCTTGCCACCCTGGCCTCTGGCCACCCTGGCTTTTGCTCTCCCACTCACTAATAAATTTTGCATGCGTGCTAATAGACCGGATGATCTGTAATTCTTTACTGTGTTGATGAGAAGAACCTGGGTTTATCTGATGACACACTTTGGGATAATGACTTTAAACTGTTTATTAAAAATCACTAGAATCAGAACCTTGGACCCTTCCTTCTTTCCTGCCCAAGAGGTTCAGACGGAGAAAGCTCTTTCAGGAAGGAGAGTTTAGGAAGCCCCGCTTAGCCTAACGGGAACGCAGTGTGGTAAACAGCCATTGCTTGCAGTCACCAAGCTGGACTTCCTGCCACAAGTGCTCCATTCTTCCTCAACTACCTGAAAATTGCCCGTTCTCACTTTTGAAATATCAACCCACCTCCCCACCACCGCTCTTCTCCTCTGTCCAAAATACCTTATGCAAACCAACATTGCCTCATGTCTTTGGAATTTTCATGGATTTATCATGTATGCATGAAATCCCCATACAAATGTATTAAGCTCAGATTTTTTCCCTGTAAATCTGTCTCTGTTAATTGTATTATTAGCCCAGGCAGGTTCCACGTGCACAATTCTGCAACACAGCATCTGTACTGTGCTTCCGCACCAGGTCAAGCCTCCATCTACCACCATTTATTCCCTGACAGCAGGGTGTCAGACTCATTGGCCCTGGGGCCATAGCAGCCTTCCAAGGGCCAAATGTCATTTTAGGATGGTTTAAATGTCACTATTCCTTAACAGTTAAGTGAGCCAGGTAGAAACAAGGTGCAGGGCCTGATATAACAAGGCAGAGGGCCACATTCAGCCTGTGGGCCTTGTGTTTCCCATCTGTGACATAGGGGGTCTGTCCTAAAAGTATCGGCTGCACCCTCCCTGAAATCTCCACACTCCATGTCCGCCCCACCCAACCTACGTTCAGTAATTCATATTTCAAAATTCTATCCTATTTACAAACGGTGGAGTCATTCAATGAATACCTATTATTTAATTTAGCTACCAAAACTTTAAGACTGAAAGTTAATGAAAGATTTAAACTATTTAAATAAATATAAGTATTGCTAATAAGTTAACCTCAATGAAGCTTTTTATCCCACTTACATGTATTTATTTGCTCCTAACAATTAAGTTTAGATTACTTATTTAAAAATTTATCATACTGTTACAGAGTCCCCCTCCTTTTGCAGTTTGGAAATGGGGGGTGGGGTGAGGCTCAGTGGACTAGCCTTTGTCCTTTGTGCGCCAAGAAAATAGGAGAGATTGCACCCATAGGATAGTGATGGAAGGGTTTACAGTGCTGCACGTATTAGGCATCCATGATTTAATGATTGCTTAGAGAAATATACAAAAGTAATCTCATATTTAGCACAGCACCAAAATCAACCTCCCTTTATAAAGTAGAAGCCCTAGCTGTATTTTTAGAAAGGTGTTGACTAAAATTGAATTCAAGAGAAATAAATAGCTTAGGTAAAAATGTTACCTGTTTATAAAACTTATTTTCCTCAAAATAAATCCAGTTATGTTGTTTATATTTTGGACTCAGAATTTTTTTGCCTTTAATCTTCAAGGTAAAATGTATACAATAGTATTTTAAAGATGTTTATTGAGTGTAAAATCTTTAATAAACACTGTAATACCTAGAAAAACTATAGCCTCGAGCTTTATATGTTCACTAGATGGCAGCATTAGATAAATAATAGATAATTATAAAGCTTCCAATCACATTCTGTAAAGCGAAATTACAATATTAATTCACATTCCTTCCAGGCACAACTCAGAAATATTTTCTGTAATAGAGACATGAAATTGTTTGACTGTTTTAAAATTTCATGCAAGTGCTCTCATTTCTTCCCCCCAAATAGTGTGTTAATTTTAAAACTTTTTCTTATTTAGGAAGGAAGAAGTTGTTTAGGAATTCTACTTGAAAGTTGTTTTGCAAAAATTCGCTTTGGCTTCTGCTGATGGTTTAATTAAGAGTAAATTCAAATACTTTATTTGAGTGTCAGATTATAAATTCATGGTTAGGAAGGCATATGGAACTAGGCTCAATATATACTGAATATAGTTTCACTAATGATCGTGTTTTGTGTCCATGCATCAAATATGCATACTAAAGTTGGCCAAGCTGGTGAGGCTCAGTGTATTGAGCCCTGGCCTGCAAAACCATGTTTTCAACCCAATTGAACCCAGTTCAACTCCCAGTCAGGGCACATGCCTGGGTTGTGGGCCAGGTCCCAAGTAGGGGGCATGGGAGAGACACCCACACATGGATGTTTCTCTCCCTCTCTTGCATTGAGATGTTCCTTTCTCTCTTTTTTCCTCCTCCCCTCCCTCCCTTACTCTCTCTCTAAAACACAATGAAAAAATGTCTTTGGGTGAGGATTTTTAAATAACGATCATTTGCAATATCTTCTCCCATTTGGTTGGTTGCATTTTCATTTTCTTGATGATTTCCTTTCTTGTGCAGAAGCTTTTTAGTTTGACCACTGTGGTCAAATACACAAAAACTGCATTAAAAATAGTGACTCGCCCTGGCTGGTGTGGCTCCCTGGACTGAGCGCCAGCCTGTGAAGCAGTCAATTTGATTCCCAGTCAGGGCACATGCCTGCGTTGGGGGACAGGGTGCCAGTTGGGGGTGCGTGAGCAGCAACCACACATGGGTGTTCCTCTCCCTCTCTTTCTCCCTCCCTTCCCCTCTCTTTAAAAATAGATAAAATATTTTTAAAATACAATTAAGAAAAGAATGATGTCCCAGAGCATATTGCCTATGTTCTCTTCAGTGTATGTTATGATTTCACCTGCATCATGTGATTGTACATCATCTCAGAGAAGGCTGGTTTTGTATGTATCATTCCACCTATCACAGTGATTGAACTATGAGAAATTCACATTGTTACTCTAGAACTATTATCTCTACAGTCTGTGGAGACATTAATGTTCTTTTTTTTTTATTAAAACATAATTGAAAACATAAAGCATTCTTCAGCAGCCAATTTACATGTAACAGCTAATGAAAATACCAACAATAATAATGAGACATAAGCTGAAGGCAATACAGGCAAATGTAATGTTATCTCAGTATGGGGCTAATTACTCAATTTTTAAACTAATTTTAAGGGTATTTCAGTAAATGGTTGTTTTAATAGGTCTAATGTGCTTCATTTTAATTTATTGTTCTGATGTAAAAGACTGATTATTTGTAATAAAGAGAACTATCATTGAGAAATATACTTGATGCTTTTGAAGTAATTTATCTATTAGAGAATATTTTCTTGAATAAATAATTTCATTTTTGTTATAAAAAACAATAAGAAGCCCTGGCTGATGGCACAGTGGATAGGGCACCAGCCTGGGAACCCAGGGGTTGCTGGTTCTATTCCCTAGGGCACATGGCCAGGTTGTGGGCCAGGTCTCCAGCAAGGTCCTTGGCTGGAGGCAAGAGAAAGGCAACTATGCATTGATGTTTCTTTCCCTCTCTGCCTCTCTCCCTTCTCCTCTCTCTGAAAATGATAACAAACAAACAAAAAACAATAACAACTTTTGTGTCATTAGAAGACTTTCTTCCATATTTTCTTAAATTTCTTTACCACAGAAAAATTTCAATTAACTTCAAAGTTACAATTTCTGACTTCTTCCCAAAATATTACATTGTATTGGCATAATTCACAATATCATCTCTAATAAGCCAGTGCTTGTTCAAACAAACCACATATTTTGCTATTACCTTTTTTTCTAATGGTATGCACTAAAACTTAATGGAAAAATCAATATAAACATGTAAAAGCCCTTCACCTATGAATGACTGCCATTCTGGCTCCCCTTTCAAGATAAGTAAAGAATGCTGGGAATGACCCTTAGCTGACAGATTGCAAGGAAGGAAGATCTTCCTTACTTGTACAACTGTAAGGAACTAAATTTATCCACAGCTTGATTGAGCCAGGAAACAGATTCTCCACTAGAACACCCAGGGAAAAAAAAAGGGGGGGGGCCCTATTAATATCTTATTTTCCTTTTTTTTTTCCTTTTTCTTTTAAAGACTCATTGTTCATTACTTTCAGAGAGAAGTGCAGGGAGGGAGGAAGAGAGGGAGAGACACATCAATGTATGGTTGCCTTTCACCTGCCTCCAGCTACAGACCTGGCTGGAGACCTGGATTTCCTCCTGGTTATGAGCCCTGGCTGGGAATTGAACCAGTGATTTTTGGTATCCACTGAGCCACACCAGCTAGGTCCACTGAGCCACACCAGCTAGAGCTTTTTAAAAAAATTATTTTATTATTGCTGTATTATAATTGTTCTCTTTTTCCCCCATTACTTTCCCCAGCCCCACCCAACCTAGCCCCTCTCCCACAGTCAATCTCACATGTTGTCCATGTCCATGGGTCATTTATACTAGTTCCTCGACTAAACCGTTCCTCTTCTTTGCCTCTTTCCCCCCCTCTCCCCTACTCTCTGGTCACCATTGTTCTGCTCATTGTTTCCATGTCTCTGATTTCATTTTGTTCATCTGTTTATTTTGTTTATTAGTGTCCTGTTCATTAGATGAGATTATATGGTATTTCTTTTATGCTGTCTGGTTTATTTCACTAAGCATAATACTCTCCAGGTCCATCCATGCAGTTGCAAAAGGTGGGAGTTCCTCCTTTCTTTCTGTTGCTTAGTAGTCAATTGTGAAAATGTAGCACAGTTTTTGGATCCATTCATCCACCGATGGGCACTTAGGCTGTTTCTAGCACTTAACCCTGCCAATATCTTGATTTTAGCTTGGTAGATATATGTCAGAGTTCTGACTTATAGAACTGTACTATTGTGTTTTGACAATAGAAAACCAATATAGTTACTGTTGTTCAATTAGATACTCATTACTTCAAAAATCTATGGCACAGGACTAGTCATTACATGACAAGTGTTTAATAGAATTTTCCCAGGTTCCTTCTGCTTTCTTCAATAGTTTTAAAAAGTCTCCACTAAGACAAATTAACTAAGGCTATTATGATCTTTCTCAAACATTAGCAAAGATTCCACAATAAATTCTATCATGTAAAATTCCTCTAGGAAAACAAAACAATTTAAAGTTAAAATACTGAAGAAAAGGGAGTGCTTTAATGGACACTAAAATAGAGCTCAGTTTGACAGTTCAATAGTCATGTCATTGTCACTTTAATAGGTAAAGTTTTTATTCAAACCATTAAAAATATCTCCAAATATGTATCACACAATATTAAAGTTTACAACTAACTTGGCTCCACATTGTAGTCTACTTTAAATAAGTGAAAAACTTGTTTAAGAGTTTGGTTAAAATCATTAAAGTACATGGAGTTGACATCTGTCAAAAAAGGTAAGTACATTTTTATTAAGGAAATGACATTCAGTCATAGTAAATAGCAACTGTCAAGCAAGCAAATGTAAGAAACTGGTTAAGTCACGAATATAGGTATTGTTTGGTAGTATGCCAACAGTTTTAATCTTTTCAACTCGCAGGGAAAGGGATTTAAGTCAATGACAAGAGCTGTGAAGACCATTTCAGGTGGGAGGAAACACATCTTCAAAGTCTTAATGCAAAGTTAAAGTTTTCATGAAAGAACTTTTTTTAACTTCAACCTGTCATTTATGTGGTAAATAAATATTTTCATGAAAATATGAAGTGATAAAATTTTTCACTGGCAATGTCTCTATTCATTCTTAATTTGAAGAGGGATATTTTAATATTACCTATATTACCTAGGCCACAGTAGGCTAGAGGAGAAAAATAACAATTTATGCAATATAACACTGATAACATTTATAAAAAAAAAAGAATATTTCTCTGGATCTCCTTCTTTAGCTATCTTTCCCTTCCCTGCATAGACACTCCAGCCTATTCACCAAATAAAGCTGGAGCACCATAGAGAGTATTTCACATGTCATTTGTCTTCTTGGTTTGCTTGGGGCCATCACCAGTTTTCATTTTTTCCGGTCAGGTTCCCTCTGAGGATAACTTTGGTCACTGATGATAAAACTAAGGAGTGATTCTGCCACTGATGCCCAATGCAGATTCATTGCTCTGCTCCCTCAGTCATTCTGAATGTGACAACTACACAGTACACATGCTCACTCAATGGCATCTACCCCCCCCCCTGACTAGTACAGCGAAGTCATCATTATTCATATATGTACATTCCTGTCCACTCTCCTTGGCTGCCAGGTTATATAAATGTCATACAAACTATTTTCATTATATTAATAATGGCTGGACTTTTTCCAGACAGACCTCGTATATGCATCCCTATGTTCATTGTAGCATTATTTACAATAGCCAAGATATGGAAACAACCTAAGTTTGCATCAGTAGACAAATGGATAAAGAAGAAATGGTACATATATACTGCCATGGAGTATCACTAGGACATAAAGAAATGAAACCTTACCATTTGTAATAAGCTGGATGGACTTAAAGGGTATTATGATAAGTACGTTATATTAAAGTAAGAGAAATGCCACATGAATTCACTTATATTGAGACTCTAAAATACAAAATAAATGAACAAACAAAACAGAAACAAAGTCATACATACAGAGAACAAACTGATGGTTGCCAGAAAGGAGAGGTTTGAGGCAGATGTGTAAAAAAAATGAAGGAATTGAGGAGTACAAAATAGTCTTGGGAATGTGAAGTGCAGTACAGGGAATGAAGTCAACAATATTGCAGTAGCTTCATATGCTGCTACCATGCTGTACATAGGAAACCGATGTAATATTAAATGTCGACTGTAATTGGAAAAATGTTTTAAAAATTAAAAAAAGAAATGTCAGAGAATGGCAAATATTGTACAATTTTATTTATATGAGGAATTAAAACCAAAACTGATGAACAAAGAAAATAAAACAGAAAGAAGCTCATAGATACAGGGAACAAACCAATGTTTTCCAGGGAAACAGTAGGCAGAACAATACAGAGGGGATCAAGAGGTATAAACATTTAGTTATAAGTTAAGGCAACAGAATATAAGGTGCAGCATAAGAGATATAGTGTTGATAGTGTAGTAACTCTGTGCAGTGACAAATGGTTACTAGACTTGTGTTGTTCATTTTGTAAAATATATAAATGTTCAAGCACTAGGATGTACATGTGAAACCAATATAATATTGTGTGTCACCT
Source organism: Noctilio leporinus (assembly GCA_004026585.1). Taxonomy (NCBI): domain Eukaryota; kingdom Metazoa; phylum Chordata; class Mammalia; order Chiroptera; family Noctilionidae; genus Noctilio; species Noctilio leporinus. The sequence goes on from PVIW01004251.1 coordinate 113,064, forward strand.
ATAACTAAAAATTAAGGAATAAAAAGAAAATCTGTAAACTCAATAAAGGAAATCTCTAAAATAAAACGAATTGAATGGTTAATAGTCCACGTGTAAGATAAGTAACCTGGCATCTATCTCTCTTGTCACTTCTATTCAGCATTTTGCTGGAGCTTCTAGTCAGGGCAATTAGGTAAGAAAATAAAAGGCATACACACTGGGAAGGAAGAATTAAATTATTCATGTCTGCAAATGATACACTAAATGACTATGTGAACTAATAAATAATCAGTAAGTTTTCTGGAGCAAAAGTCAACATATAAAAGTTAACTATATTTCTCTATGTTAGTGAGCCAAGATTAAGACCAGTAACACAATAAAAAAGCGAGGAAAACACAACTGCTCATTCTTATTCCCTGGGCAAGGGTAAAACCTAAGAGACAGAGCCTCAGCAAAGGCAGACCCATAAGGACACACCCCACAATATGCCTTTTAGCATAATGATTACCTTAAGCTGTCTTTTTAGCTTGTTTTTACATCATAGGCACCTGAGAAATGCTGAAAATCATCAGAGGTTGCCCTTTTGCAAGAGACATTTACATTTATTATAACGGAAAGCTCCACTTTTAAGTGTGTCCCTCTCTGTGTACCAGGAAGAGAAAGATGATTCAATCTCTATAAATTCTTATTAACGGCATTCGAACTGAACACAGGTTTGACGCCTGCCACAACAAAAGCCAGAGACAGGGGCTAGTACAAGGAAAAATGATTTATTCAAGAGCCAGCAGCCTGAGAAGATGGGGGGCTCTATCCCAAAGCCCATCTTCACATCTCAGTGCGGGCAGAGGTTTTTATGAAAAGGAAGGAGGAAAAGCAGAACAAAGAGATCCAGGGGAGAGGCTCGCAAAGTTCTCTGTGTGCAGACCAGCAGTCTAGTCTGATAAGATCCTGGAAAGTGGTCAAGCGATGGCCTGGTGTGCGTCATCGTGGTTTAGTCATTCTGGTTTTTTGTCAGCAAGTCTCCCGGGGCTGGGATGCCTGAAGGGTGGGGTCTATCTTTAGTTCCTAAGATTCTTAAGCGAGCTGTTTATCTACAAGCTATGCATTAGTCATAGCCTGCACTTACAGAAACGATGTAAAGAGTGGTGGAGCGGGTTACATTATCTGCATAACAACCTTAACCTTGTGCTCTCCCTAGAAATCTCCAATAATTGCCCCCCAACTGCGTTCTTTTGTCTTTAGAGGAAGATGGTGTTCAAGGTAATGGCTGGGGCCATTTCAGGAAGCTACTCTGTTTTGTGGACATCTACTATGTATATTTACACTTGTTTTTCTCCTACTAAGATTTCATTGCAGGAAAGTCTCAGCAAAGAACCCAGGAGAGTAGAAAGAAAATGATCCTCCATATACTGGCTAGTAACTGACACAAACAAGTTTCCTGGTTAACCTCTGCTGGACTGGTTCACCTGATTTTATAGAAACCTCATTTTATGGGGCATTTTTGCATACCTAGGGAAAATATTATACTTTCCCTAACTATAGGTAAGTAACATTAATGTACATTTTCCCCCAACGATTATATTCCTCTTTTCTGGGCAGGCCTCCCCAAGCTTGCCACTTTGGCATGAGAATGACATTGAGCTAAAGGCAATTGAGACCCTGAAGGCTCAACAAAAAACTTTAACCTCTTCCTTAAAGAATTTAAATTGGGAGCCTTGCCCATAATAAGTGTAATGATCGGAAATAAATTTTTATGGCCTATGTGTATGGCAGGGCAAACATCCAGTTACTGAACATCTGCTCTTCTTATTGTTTTGTGAATTACTCTTGTGCCCACTGAAGCTCCTATCCCATTCCTTGGCTAAACATGGCCATTTTACTTTTCTGTCTTTGAACCTCTCCTGTATGTGAGGTTCCCACACACCCAAAATTAAATGTGTTTTTCCCCTTTTACTATGCTGCATGTCAATTTAATTGTTAACTAGCTGAAAGAACCTTTATAGGGTAGACAAAAGATGTTTTCTCTCTAACAGTAGGCAATATATAAAACACATTTTGGGAGAATATAACTATAATTTGGTGGTCTTACTAAGTTTTAATTCTTAGTATATTTTTTCTGCGTACAAAACATTCTATTTCAGGGAAATGTGTGTGGGTTAGAGATAGAAAATAGTTCTAAAATTACCTAGCAGAACTAATCTCAAGTTACTGTTTTCCTCAGTAGTGAAACATCTTTATAGTTCACTACTGGAACATCTACTGGCTAATAAACTGAGAATGTTAATAAGTATCAAAGTAATGTTGATGAAATATTTGCAACTTTTAAATAATATTTTTAATGTTTAAATATATCAGTTTGTTTTGCATAGCTTGCTATAAAGAATTCTGAAATTTCAGCTACAGCCATTTACCTAGCTCCATTTTCTTTTTAGGCATAGTGATTTTAATCAGTTATATGCCCTCAGAGTAACCATGCTTATCATTTACTTTTAATAATCTGATACCAATTCGCACAATTATATTATATAAAAGTATCTTTGAGTTAATTTCTTTGTTGTCAAGTAAATAGGAATGGGAATAGAGAACATTGGCTTATATGTGGATTTCTGTATCTATAAATATAAACATAAATCCATATATAGTGAAACTATGCTTCAAACTTCCAAACTATTATATTTTTTCATTGTGACATTCTCAAAATACTACAATCTCTAAAAAAAGTGAGCATCAGATATTAGATATATTTTTTATTTTTTAAAAGTTTTCATTTATTATTTTCTAGAGAGAGGGGAAGGGAGAGAGGCAGAGAGGGAGAGAGGCATCAATGTATGGTTGCTTTTCACCTGCCTCCAGCTACAGGCCTGGCTGGCAACCTGGTTATGTGCCCTGGCTGGGAATCAAACCAGCAACCTTTGGGTTCGTAAGCTGGTGCCGATCCACTGTGCCACCAGCCAGGGCTGATATTAAAATGTATTATGAAGAATTGTGTAAAGCCTTTAATTATATAATGAATCTTTTGCAGATGTCTCTGGATAATATTTTGTGGCTCTGAAAAATGACTCCTTAATTCACAGATGGTTGTCTGTGAATTAATTATTTTTTTTTAAAGATTTTATTTCATTACTTTTAGAAAGAGGGGAAGGGAGAGAGGCAGAGAGGGAGAGAGACATCAATGTATGGTTGCGTTTCACCTGCCTCTGAATTGTTTTAACTAAGATATGTGTGATTAATGTGATTATAAGAAAAACTGGTGCCTTCAAAACATGTTAAAACACAGAATTTCTCCAAGTATTTATTAACATCCCTATGGGACATTAATAGATATTATGCCATTAAGCATGAGGAGTTTATACATGCATCTATATATATATATATATAAAATCAGATATCAATTAAATTTGGGAAATGATGTCTTAAGCAAAATTAAATAGATTATTGCACTTCTCAAAGTTAATATGCTAATATCCACTGTTAAACTCTGCAAAGAAATACATATGCTATATATGATTTTTTATTTCCTCAACAACTTAATTGTCCATTAAAGAAACCCTCTTATCTTGGAACATCTTAAGGGAACTAAGGTCTTACGTAGCAGTCTTTGAGACATGCTGTTATAACATATAAAAGCCTGTGAGGTAACATATATTACCAATATCAACAGTCTGAAGTGTGCATGAAGGGATCTGCACAGAGACAGGGGAGGAGAGCCATGAGGTGTGAACAGTGATGGAGAACCCACTGATGGAGGGGCCCCTGATGGACGAGCCTACGATGGAGGAATCCACAGTGGAGCAGACTGTGCCCAGGGGGCCACAAGTGATTACTAGCCCATCAGGTCCAGCTGAGCCTCCAAATCTGCCCTCTTCACACCTCCTCCCCACCACTGTCCTTGTCCCCCAGCACCTGCTCAACCTAAAGCATGTCCCTGACACTCTGTCCCCTGACCCCAGCATGAGCCCCAAGACACTCTCTTGATTCACAGCCTATCCTTTAACACCCCATCAACCCAAAGTGAATCCCTGTCACCCTCCCTTGACTTTGGATTGTGTCCCCAGACTCCTCCCTCAACCTCAAAGTGTGTCCCTTTACACCTCCCTACCACTCTCCATGGTTCCTCCTGCTCTCCGCCTCCTCTCCTTTCCATGGCTTCTCCCACCCTACTACCCCTATTCCTCTCCATGGTTCTTCCTGCCCTCCACCCCATTCACCTCCATAGTCACTCTAACCCTCCACCTCCCCTTTCTTTCATGGACCCTTCCACCCTTAACCTCCCCCCTATTCTCCTCCATGGTCCCTCCCACCCTCCATCCCCCATTCACCTCCCTCCTCCCTCTAGCCCTTCAACTCCCCTTCCCTCCATGTTCTCTCCCACCCTCCACCTCCACCTCCCCTTTCCTCTATGGTGTCTCCCACCCTACTACCCAAATTCCTCTCCATGGTTCTTCCTGCCCTCCACCCCATTCACCTCTATGGTCCCTCTAGCCCTCCACTTCCTCTTCCCTCCATGGTCCCTCCCACATTCCATCTGCCCAACCCCTCCATGGTCTCCTGTGTCCTCCACCTCCCCTCATTCACCTCTCTACCTTGGACCCACCCAAGTCACTGATTTGATGACGTGGTCAGATGCCCCTTGTGACATCACAAAGCTGGTCCTTTCCGTCCACCAGGCAACCTAACAGACAACAGGGACGAGGAGCAGAGGCAGGAGCAGTCCTGCTACCAGGTGGCAGCGTCTGTGGGCAGCGCGACTTCTGGGGACTCACTGAGCAGCAGAGTCTCCAGGTGAGAAGAGCTGACGAGTGACAGTGGTAGAGGAGCCAGTGGCCAGCGGACCACAGGTGAGCAGTAGCCCATTAGGTTCAGCTGAGGCCCCAACTCTCCCCTCCTCACTCCTCCCCACCACCACCTCTCTGTCCCCCAACACCCCCCTCCATTGCCTTCCAGGGTCCCTCTGCCCTCCAGCTCCTCTCATTCCTGCTGCCCCTCTACCCTGATCCTGCCCACTGCTGGTCCCTCTCACCTTCCACCCCTCATTCCCCTCCGTGATCCCTCCCGCCCGCCATGCCCTTTGACCAGGCCACCTCTCTACCACGGACTTGGGGACCTCATCTGAGTGGGCTGGTGACGTCACAAAGAGGCTCTGTCCTGTTGCCAGGCAACCCAGTGTGTACACACAGACGAGTGGCCAAGGCAGAGGAGGACGGACGGCTGCTGAGTGCGATGGAGACCCCACCGATGGAGGAGCCCCTGGTGGACGAGCCCGGGGTGGGCAACCCCCTGGTGGACACGGAAGCAGTGGAAGAGCCCGCGGTGGAGGCCCCACTGATGCAGGGGCCCGCGATGGACCAGCCCGTGATCCACAACCCCGCGGTGGTGGAGGCTGAGGTGGTCGGGCCCGCGGTGGAGTTGCTGGAGGCCAGCGACTCACAGGTGAGCAGGAGCCCACCAGGTCCAGCCCCGTCCCCACCTCCCCTCCACCTCCTCCTCCCCACCACCTCCCTGTCCCCCGACACCCCTGACCCTGGAGATGGCTTCAGCCCGCTGACCCATGGCCTGGTGGGTCCCCATGGTCCTCACAGTGGCCCCACCCACTCCCCGAAGCCCCTACCCATGGGCTCCCCCTCACCCATGGTCCCCCTTCACCCATGGTCTCCCCACCCCTTCTTCTCCCTAACAGGTGGCCGAGGTGAAGCGGTACAGGGCAGGAAAGCGCCAGCCCCACGAGCTCGGGGATTCCACCGACGGCCCCCGATCATGGGCACTGCGGTTGCGCTCCAAGTGGATGGCGGGCGATGGGGCCGATGTGCCCCACAAGAGAGCCCCTACGAGACGCCTGGCCAAGGAGAGGCGGCCCAGGGCTGGAAAGCGCCAGCCCCAGAAGCTTGCAGATGCCCGCGACGCCCCCGGCCCATGGGCACTGCGGCTGCGCTCCAGTGTCGTGCAGGACCTGTGATGGGTCCCGGGCGGCCCATAGAGAGGCCCTAGGAGGAAGAGGTCTTCTTTATAAAGACCAAAGAGAGATTTCCCATGCAATGACCCCTCCAATTCCCCCTCAACGTTCACTATATCAAATAGATTTCTCACCATTAAATCCACACCAAAGGTGACTGAAAAATAAATGATAACCCATCATCTGAATAAAGTACTGGCTTTCATTGGTTGTCTTTTGATTACTGTCTAGGAAGTGAAGTTTGCCCATCTTTCTGGGCACAGGGTGCACACCTTCCAATCCAGTGTGGCTGTAGAGGGGTTGGGGAGGGATGGGGAGGCATGGGGGTTGCACTCATTCTACACCAGTGCATATGGAGGGGGGGAGGCATGGGAATAAGGGAAGCATTAGTGCTGCACAGCTTCCAAATTAGGGTGTGTTTGGGGGAGGGGTTGGGAGGCATGGGGTTTGTACAGCTGTGTTGGTGGGAGGATGTTGGGTCTGATGCTTCTGAATAGCAGGGAGGAATCCAGTCCTGTGGTAAAGGAAAAGTTGCACAGAGCAGATGCGAGGTTTTCCTTGCCTCATTAAAGCATCAGGGTGGGGGAGAGTGCTGGCGCTTCCATGCACACTCTCTCTTGCACTTTTGCACGCCCCATTCCGTGCATTCCTGTGCACTCCTACTCGCACACCTGCACACATGCATGCTTACAGCAAACCCAGTTTTTATACACACTGGAACAAAAGTGACTTCTTACCAAGGGGTTACATCAGTGACAACCTCAGTTAGCTCGGCTGAGTCAAGGCAGAGCGGACTCCATAGGAAGTCGCAGCCATATACAGCAGAGGCCTTCCCCTGACAAACTGCCACATCTGGGTTGCGTGTGTGGGTGGGGGGAGGCATGGTGTGGGGCAAGGTTGGGGGTGGATGAATGTGAGACACACCAGTTTTAATCTACATTCCTAAATGCTTTGGCAACTGAATCAGGATGGGGAAAACAAGGACAAGGGGGTGATGTGTTTAGGATGAGTCCTTTAGAACTGAGGGTGGTGAGGAAAAGCTGCATAAAGATCACAAAGCTCTTTAGGTATCTATTGTATTCTGAAGAAGAATGTGTGTCTTCAGGTGTTTTGTTTTGTTTTGCTTTGGACCCAGATTAATATTAGCACAGCTACTTTAAGGTCTAGATATACCTGGAGAAAAATGGATTGGGAGTTGTTACAAAATAAAACAATGTGAGTTGTTCTCAGATTTCTCCATCTCCTGTGGTTCACTCCCCACCCTTTTGACAGCCTGCCTGTCTCCCCAACTCTGGGCTGTACCCCACTTCTCAAGACCATACCATTTAGGAAAGCTCATGTTTGCAAGCAGCCAAAGTGCCCCTCAGTAGACAAGTGGATAGAAAAAAGCTGTGGTACGTTTATACAATGGAGTACTACTGGGACGTGGAAAAAAAGAAGAATCTTTTACCCTTTGCGACAGCATGGATGGACCTGGAGAACATTATGCTAAGTGAACTAAGCCAGTTAGAGAAAGACAAATATCACATGATCTCACTCATGTGTCAGATCTAATGAAGAAAATAAACTGACAAACAACATAAAACCAGTGGCATGGATACATGGGGCAGACTGACAAATCCCAGAGGGGAAGGGGAAGTGAGGATGGGAGAGATTTGCCAAAGGACATATACACATATATGCATGGCCCATGGACACAGGCAACAATGCGGTGAAGACAGCAGGGGCTGGGTGGGGCGGGGCAAAGGGGAGAAAAATGAGGGACGTTTGTAATAGTCTTAATAAAAAGAAGTGAATGAATAAGCAACAAAAGCATCAAGCAGCTGTGTCACTGGAGTGTAGTCCTTAACCCAAAAACTTCAAGGTTTGCCTCTGGCATCCCGAAGGTAAAGAAATTGCTCAATTTAGGGGTGAAGGAGGAAGAAGAGTGAATTTAGTTGTTCTTACTGAGATATGTGTCGGGAGGCGATAGTTTTGAGCTATTTAGTTGTGCTATTCCTTATCTAAGTTATTTCTTATCTAAATCATCGGTTTTCAGTACAGGTATTTTCAATGAAGATAGAAATGGTTAATTGTATAGTTGCTAATTGTAATAAGTCAATTTTGGGGAAACTTACTAACATATGCATTCACATAACAAAACAACTGTTTCTGACAGAATTTTTAATATTCTTCAACAAATTACTTTGGCATAGAGCAAAGAAAATTCACATGAATAGTTAATGACACCAAAGAGCAACGGGTGGGGGTGAGGGGCTGTTTCCAATGACCAGATGTGCTCACAGTCAGAAGGGCCCTGAAGGATTAGTATTAATAAGTTGTGTTCTTTTTCACAAATGCTTTAGAGCAGCCAACATGACAATAGCCTTACCATGTGAATAAACCAAATTATGCCTATTGTTTTGATCAGATTGGCAAAAAAAGATATATTTTTGGTGTGCCACAGAGTTTTAGTAATTAGTTTATATGTGTCATGAGATGAAAAAGGTTGAAAATTGTTGCTTTAGAGAAGTGTCTCCCATAAAACTCTTCTGAATTGGTGTTAGGCATTTTACCACTCTGCCATATATTTAACATTTAAGATTGACAATGTCCTTAATATGCTCCTTCAGCAGCACTGCCCAGAGGATTAGAAAATGAAAGTGAAGCAATCTGGTGCACCAGGCGCAATTCCATTATTTATCAGAAGTAAATATCTATTTTAGTCTTTCTTCTTGCACTCCCTCAATTTCTCTGCCTGGAAAAATCCCATCATTCAAGATCCAAATCACTCACCCATTACAGGACAATAATGAACAAAACTAACAACAAGCAAAACAGAACCAAATATATGAATACAGTGAATAGGCCTTCAGTGGTCAGGGGGAAAGGGGTTGGGGGGAGGGAGGAGGAAGAGGCAAGGAAGGGGAGCAGCTTAGACAAGAACCTAGTATAAAGGAACCATGGACATGGACAACAGGTGGGGTTGATTTTGGGGGGAATGGGTGGGTGGGGAGGGGGACAGAGGGGAGCAAAAAAGGGATGGATGTAGTACAACAACAATAAAATTTAAAAAAACAAATAAATAATAATATAAGAATTAAAAAATAAAGGTCCAAATCAAGTGGCTCATTTTATGGGAAATTTCTTTGGTTAGGCTTAACTGACCACTGTCTTTGCACTTACTTCTTTCATAATAGTAATTACACTAAATTACATTAACAAAATGTACTTGCCAATTTTTTCCTACTAGAATGCAAGCCATGTGGCCAAGTTTATTTCCTCATTGCTTGATGTGTCTGCCCCAACTACAGCAACAGAGTGTGAAGCCTGCAGTGTTGATTTTCATCACCACTGTGTTTCATGCAACAGGCTTTTTTTTCTCTGCCAGACACTAGTCAAAGCACTTTATAGATATTACCTCAGTTAATCTCCCCCACTTAGCATAATTACTGCCTCCTTCTAGGTGATCAATAAATATTTGTTAAAATAATGAGTGAAAGACAAAGAAGGGAAATGTGATAGTAAAGGAAGTTGTCAATTTGTTGTTCTTTCTCTCTCATTTCGATTCAATTCAAGAAACCTTTCCTTTGGGTTCCTACAGGTGTCCAGCATTAAGCAGGGCTTGTGGCTTACAAGGAGGACTACTACAGTAGTTCTGCCTTCAAAAGGCTCCCACAGGGACCTTCAAGAGCTTTGCTGCTGATGAAACTGCAGACAGGAAGCTGCTTTGTACATCTATCAATTCCACAAATAAGTGCATCTTGCACTTATTCTATGACAGTCATTCTGGAAGCCACTAAGAAATCAATGGTGAGCAAACAAACACAAAATGGGCAGGTCACTTTTCTCATCTGTCTTCCAGTGCAAAAGGAAGAACAGGCATTGAGCAAAAGTTTACACATAAAATCTTACCACTGGGCTTGCAGCTATTATTAAGAACAGATAGATGATGCAATGACTGCATAATATGGAGGAAAAAACCTACTTAATCAGCAGGTCAGGGATACCTGAGGGCTGACATCAACTAAACAAAGGGTAAAGAGAAGAGAATTGTGTCTATTTGTTCTGTTTGGAGGAAGGTGGAACACTCAAACCCTAGGAAGCTGAATTCAGGGTAAAGTAGAAGATAAACTCTCAGGTGGGAACATTGCAAAAGGTATTTCTGTGTCCATTTGGATTAGCTGAAGTTTAAAATGTAGCAGTCACTCAGTTGGTTAAAGCACCCTTATGATCCTCCAAGGTTGGAGGCTAAATCCAAGGTCAGGGCCCATACAAGAAATAAGCAATGACAACAAATCTCTCTCTCTCCGTCTCTCAGTAGGATGATGGCCATCTGTAAACCAAGGAGAGAAGAGAGAATTTACACCATAATCCAACCATGCTTGTACCTTGATCTCAGACAGTCAGCACTCAGAATTGTGAAAAAACAAAATCTGTTGTTTAAACCACTCAGTCTATGATATTTCATTATGGCAACCCAAACTAATAGAGATTGCGACAGTGAGTTTTTCTGGTCCTGATAATACAATTTGTTGGCCCCATGGCCCATTTCTTCATTATACCCCACTGGATTTACCCTATTTCATTGCGAAGACAAAGTCATCCACCTCTTATTACATCACCTATATATTTTTTATGAATCTCCCTCTGCTTTGCATTAGAAAACTTTGATGCTGACAAAGGGTAACTAATACTGTGAATTTCAACTGCTCACTGAATTAGCTTATGTATACCAAGTTCCACTACACCCACCTTTTTTTGTATTTACAAACCTCAGAGAATAAGTTCTGTAATGGAAAATCTGACAGATTTTTAACTGTGAAACCTTGCATTCTGGTCTATAACTACAGGTAAGGTTGCATTAAAGTAAACATTTCATTTATGAAGTGTCAAGCAAGAAGTTGCATGAATTAGATTAGTGCTTATGCACTTTGTTGGCAATCAGTTCTGCTGACAACAATGCTGAATGACAGTAAGCTCTTAGTTTAGGAAACCAGATATGACAAAGGACTTTTTTAAGGAAATGAGATATTCACTATCTCTCTTTCATCCCTTCTATTTACTGTTTGGGAGGTTAAACGGCCGAAGTGAAAAAAGACTTGTTTGATTACTAAGTCAGCTTTTGGTTTCGATTTGCTGAGAAACAAAAATTAATGTTCAGAGTTGTTTTTTAAAGATTTAGTTACTTTTAGAGAGGGGGGAAGGGAGGAAGAAAGAGGAGGAGAGAAACATCACTGTGTGAGAGATATATCACATGCCCCCAACCAGGAACCTGGCCCACAACCCAGGTTTGTGCCTGTGACTTGGGCCTGAACTGGTGACCTTTCGGTTTGTAGGCTGGCGCTCAATCCACTGGGTCACACCAGCCAGGGCTTTCATAAATTTAGTGTTGTTATCTTTGTGGCATTGCTTATAGCATGTACTGAAACAGTAATAAAATAAAGCAAGTCTTTTCCAGAAGACTAGAGCCATGCCTATCTCATTTATCTCAACATTCTTGTGTTGGAAAACCCTGGGCTCAGATTGAGACTGTTCAACTTCCGAGCTGTGTGAAAATGGGTAAGTTGTCAACATCTGTATCTCAGTTTTCTCATTTGTAATGTGAGGATCTTTTCCTTCTCATAGAGACCCTGTGAGATCATGGATGTAACATGGTAACAGACATACAGCAGTAATCCAATGTGAATTTTGTGATTCCTGTCAACTAGATGATTTTATATACTTTATATCCTGCTGCAAGGTCAACCCAATGTCAACTGAGATACATTACAGCCTGCCATTCCATAGATTGGTGCTTCCCCTTGAAAGGTAAAAACAAAAAAACAAAAAACAAAACAAAACAAAAAAACAAACAAACAAAAAAACAAAAACAAATAAAAACTTCTTGCTATAAATGATAAAGAGAAATAATGAGACCCAGTCCTATTTACTAAGAAATTTGAATTAATTTGATACAAAAGGTCAAACTGTTGTCTGACAGAGACAAGTTTGTCTTCATTGGCAGCTGGTCTTAATTTCTCAATTATTGATCCAGGAATGCATTTTAACCAGAGATGTGGCTTTCAGCAGATGGGCAGTTTACACAATGCCAGCAATATTCAGACTCTAAGCATTAAATCCAGCAGCTCCTTAGAGTAGCTACCTTAGCCTAGATGTTGTCATAATGCCATATCAGATTCATGAGAATGGACAAAATGGTCAAGAAATTAAAATTTTCCCACTTCACCTCTTACAGTATGATGCTGCATTGAAGGAGAGAAGCATTTAACATCTATTTTCTAATAGGGTCACAGAGGTAAAACCATGTTAACACTGATAAATGTTCAGAAATTTGCAGATACTGGGTCTTTACCTTTATCAATTTGAAATACTTAATTAATTGCTGTAGTTTGCTACACATTAGTATTATGTCCATATGAATTTTGTTAACCATTACAGTTTCATAGCTATTTGCATGTTAAACAGATTATTCCTTTTGTAAATCTATGATTCTATATTTCTGTGGGTGTAAGTGGTACTTTCTAAATGCCAACACTAGTTTACCGACATAGCAAACAAACCCAGTTACATAATTGTAAATACCATTAATAAAAAGCCTATAAGATTATTATTATCATCGTCATCATCATCATCATCATCATCACCATCATCTAGCTCCTGAATTCTTTCAGTCCCATTCCTTTTAACTCTTTTCTGATGTAGCTGATTCTTGATCATTCCAAGAAAATGGCAAGTCAGATTTTGAGATTAATACAAAACACTTCCCTAGAACTGTAGGTTCATGGACTGGCCTTGCCACTGCTCAATTAGAGATAATGATGCAAAACCTAATAGAACAGTTAACAGAATGGCCTGCTCAGCCACTGCAGCCATCAAACCTCGACAAAGATCTTTACATCCTCTGCCTCAAATAGCCTTCAGCCAACAGAGTTATTTTACATTATTTGCTTGCTGTCCAAGGAGGAGTTTGTGCTGTGATACCTCTTGCTATACCTGGTTAAATAGCTCTTCCAGGTATGATCAGAAATAACCACACTTTTTAAACTCACAAAATCTCTTCAGGCACGTTTCACTTTTGCCATGAATACCATTAGTTGGTTAGGCTTTAAGTTTTTTGATATTTTCACCTGGCTTCCAAGTGGGCTCAGGGCTATTTAAATTCTGGATTGCAAATTGTTTTACTCACTGAGGCTAGTAGGCCAGGACAAGTGGAATAGGGAAAGTGAGATAGATAAATGAACGGCCAAGCAGTTTACAGCCACATAGTAAATAAAAGAATTCTATCTTCCTTAACCAAGGACACTTCAGAGTAAATGGTTTGCACCTCTCCTCCCCAACCAAAGGGTAAATAGCTTGAATCACCCCACTGATAGATGATAACAAGAATGCAATTAGTGCCACTTGTGCCAACCACACACAAGGATGGGTGAAGTCAGGGAAATAAACCTCACTTTGGCTCATCAGCATAAAGCTAACGACTATTCTTTTGAGATCCTTCCATAAACCCCCAGCCTTTAAAAGCCTCAAGGGAAAGGACCCAACATATGTGCTCCCTCTTAGGGGTACAGCTGTTCCTTTCCCTCCCACCTTGTCTTCTCTCCAGGCCTGTTACTTTTGCCTTTGTCTCTCTGAACTTCTAAGGGCCTCTCCGTAGCTTGTTTCCTGAGCCTCCACAGCCCTGCTGGCTCGATTCTACTACCTCTGTAACTTTATGAATAAACTTTTTCTTATAATTTGAGTTCTTGACTCTGAATTCTTTCTCTGCCAAATTCAAGTACCAAGGTCCAGCTGTGACTGGTGCAACTCAGTGGGTTGGGCATTGTCTTGCAAAAGAAAGGTCACCAGTTTGATCCCCGGTCAGGGCCTGTGCCTGGGTTGCAGGTGCAGTCCCCAGTTGAGGCATGTACAAGAGGCAACCAACGGCTGTTTCTCTCTCATCCATGTTTATCTCCCTATCTTTTGTCCTCCTTACCCCCCTCTCTAAAATTAAATCAATAAAATCTTAAAAGAAACAAGATCCAATTTTGCTGTCTCACCACTGGTAATATCATCATTGTTCTAATTTGTTTAAAGTAACTCATCCCCAGGCAGTTGATGTTCTATATCCAGGCACACATAGACCCCTATAATGCCAAAAGTCATGGTTGTGTGAAGAATAGAAATGAGACACCAAGTCACTACCAATTTTAGTTTAGAATTATTTGAATGATTTTCCTGCTATACATGAATTGCTTGCACATACATCTAAATCAAGAAGATAAGTGCTAAGTAGGCATGTGGTAGGCAGGTAGACAGACATGAGCAGAGCAGGGACAATGGGCCAGGTTCAGAGGTCACCAGAGCAGAAAGCCCTGGTTGCCCAGCAATGGGCAAAACAGGGAAAACAAGGACCTTGTCCCCAGGGTGCCTTTTCCTCCCCTAGCACATCGCTGGCCAGGTAGTGCAGGCCCCTTGACTTCTCACATTGCTGGTCATGTGCTTTGAATCCTCCCCTGACTTTTCCTCTCTGGTATGTTGCTAGGCATGGGAATTAGATCCCCTTAAAAAAAAAAAAAAAAGAACAAACAAGGGTGCCAGACAATAGCCCTTAAGTATTAAGCCTCCAGGACTATGAAATTCTGACCCCTGCATCAAATGTATCTTCACTTGTGTTCCAGCTCCAGGCCTAGAAAAGCAGCCAAACCAAAGTAGTGATGCCATGGCTGTCTCAGCACCAGCTGTAATGATCGATGACCCTCTGCCCTGGTCCTGAACAATCAGGACAGACCACACTCTGAGAGGACACACCTGTACCCTCCTCTCTGCTAAGCTCCAAGGGCCCTTCTTTTGCCTCTGTTACTTGTCTCCTTAGCCCACTTCTTCTACAGCTCACTTCTATCTCCGTGGCTTTCTGCTAGGTTTCAGGGTTCGGCAGAGGTAGGGCAGGCCAGCAGCAAAATGCTGAGCAAGATGCTGTATTCAGTACCCAACGGGCTGGCTCTGGAATCAGTGAGTTGTAAGGAGGCCTGAGGGTTAGGCAACAAAAGCAGCACAGGATAGGTTAGGTTGCTTCCTTGTACGGCCAGTAGGTTGGTGATTGGCCAGCAGTTGCAACCTCCTGATAGTCACCTGAGTCTAGGGCAGCTAGAGGGAGGAGGAAGGCCATCTGCCTCAGGGTGGGCTTTTTTTTGGGCTGGTGGGCTTTAGAATGGCTGGCTTCCACCTCGTACTTTCTCTTACAGTTTGAGCCTTAGCTCTGAGTTCTTTCCCAGCCAGAAACCAAGTACCAAGGTTGCTGAACCAAGGTCCGGTCTGATTCCACCTGTTTAATACCTGGCGTTGCCTCACCCCACCTCTCCCCGCGAACAGGTTCATACATCTGATTGTCTCCTGCCAATTGCTCTTTTCTTATACCATGTTTGCTAACATAAGGCCTCTACGGACTTCCCTACTCCTTTACGTTGTTTATACCAGTTGCTTCCTGGACAGTGCCGAGAGGTTTTGCTAAATAAAGCCTTGCTAACTCAACTCCTTGCATCAAATCTACCCCAAACCCTTTCCAGGTTTAACAGGTACCTGGACACCGCTTCAGATTACTGGCCCTAGTGGCTTATCTCGCTACAGCCCAGCCACGAGTGAGAGTCATATAAGGAGCTAGAGAAGCCAGAATGGGGAGCCAAGCCACCCTGGCAAGGAAATAAGGGGGAGCACATCCGAGACAAATCTGATCATTGTCAAGCTAGTCTGTTAACAGGTTTCAGTCAAAATGGAAAAAAGTGAACTCCAAGAAGAAAGATACATTTGATGTAGGGATTTATCTGCTGAGATGGATTTCCCATGCTCAACAAAGGGCCCAAGTATTAAGAGTATTATTATTCATTATCGTGGTCTGAATTTTTTACAAATAGTCTTTATATTCCTAAAACAGTATATTACATTTTATATGTTTAGCTCTAAAAAGTATAAATGCATTTCAACAACTAGTTTTCTTTCTATTTAAAACCATTAAGCCCTGGCTGGTGGCATAGTGGATAAGGCACCTGCCCGCAAACCCAAAGGTGGCTGGTTCGATCCCCAGCCAGGGCACATAACCAGGTTGCAAGCCAGGTCTCCAGCCAGGTCCGTAGCTGGAGGCAGGTGAAAGGCAACCATACATTGATGTTTTGCTCCCTTTCTTCCTCCTGCCCTTCCCCTCTCTCTAAAAATAATAAATAAAATATTTTAAAAAATAAATTAAACTATTAACTGATCTTTCTCTTTGAGAGTTTGTAATTCAATTATTGTCTTCCCTTTGGGAATCTCAGGAACATTTTTTAAAATTATTCTTTAAGATTCTTCTGGTTGGTCTAAGGAACAAGCTGACATACAACAGATTAACAGGAGAAAAACAAATTAAAGCTTCATAATAATGTGTATACCTTCTGTATACATTAGGACAAAGCCAGCAAAACTGAGTAACTCAACCACGTGGTGGAAACCATCACCTTAAACAGCACTTTAGCTGTGAGAAGTTACTAGGAAAAAGGCAATCAACATGAATAAAGTTGTTATGCAGATTCAAGTCCCAACCTTCTTTATCGATAGTGAATAGAGGCTGTTAGTGGGGAATACCTTTATAAACGAAGATTTCCCTTACAAATGCAAATGTCCTTTAAAACTTCTACTTGGTTTTCGGAACTCTTCAATCTGCTGACTCTTAAAATTAATCAGCCAGTAATAATCAGTAGCCCCAAAGAAGCATATTTCGGTGTGGCAAACTTTGCTCCCCTTCAGAACTTATGCATCTGGTATGGAATGTCATTAATTTCAATCCTTTTACAGATATTTGTTTGCAATATGTAAAAATTGATAGCTAGAATACAGAGCAGTCCAGGAGAGAATTATAAAAAACTAAACAAAAATCCAAAGAAGACTTATTTCTCATTAGACTACGATATGAAAGTGCATAGGTAAAGAACATATTAAAAAAAAAATATATATATATACATTCCAAATTTGTCTATAAAAACATTTAGAAGAAAGCAGGATGAGGAACTCAAGCATATATAAATCTTTACTACTATAAAAACAATTTTACTAGCCTAAAACTATTGTCTGTGCTTTTGACTTTAAAAGTTAACTGCCATTTTCCAATAAGAATGGCCTGAAAACAATCTTTCTAAGTCATGATGAATGAGCTTTGATTAAAAGTAGCTAAAAGAAGAAAAGCCACTAATGTATTTTATACAGTCACTGATCAGTTACTGACATGTAATATTTCATTTTGTTTAGGATATTAAGAGATGTTGTATACCTAAAAACAATGGCTTGTATGACATCTATCATTACATGCATCATAAAAGCAAAACGGACATAAATTTGTTTCTGCCTATTAAAGTCTAATTATTTGTAAAATCATTACTTGGCAGTTCAACACAGTGACACAATAAAGTTAATGTTCCCTAACATATTTAATTTTGCTATGTATTTTTTCTTACTGCATTCTTAAACATTGGCCAGTGTTTAGTGGCACAAATGACATCATATGATAGAGGACACTGACTTAAATTTCCCTGCCATGTGACAGTAGTTGAAACTGGAAAAGTGGTGTTTGTGCTGCCTGTCACATGTCAGACCCAATAAGCTGAGGCAAGGATTGAATCTTCATGGGCACCTTATTCAGATGGCTGGTGATATGAGAAGACAGAGGGTTTGCACCCTAACAGACTGTCTTACATTCCAGTGTAAACAGGCCCTTTTTATAAGGAGAAGGAAGGTGTACGCAGGGGTTTGGAAATCAGGGAAAAGTTAATCAGATAAAAGCTGCAGCATTCTTTCATTTGTGTCCTGGGTGTCACTCTTTGTGCCCTGGGTGGTGTTCATCTCGTGATTGTCCCAAAGTGAGAGAATTCTAAATGGGAATAGTTTAGGCAACTTTATGTTTTCTCAGACCTTGACCATCAATCCCCATTTCAATGGAAATCAAGTTTGTGTTGGTAGAGCACAGAATAAAGTAGAGAGACCGTCTGAATTCAAACACCAATGCAAGCAACTCCAACAGGGTAAACTCACTTAGATTAAGGGGGATAATCTTTATGGCAAGATCATTGCCAGCAAACCAGTGCATGTGGCTATTGCGCAAAGCAAGAAGTGGTGCCAGGCTGTCCTCACCAAGAACTATGTGGACAGAATGGCTGCGAGAAGTTGATGTAATACCACACTTGACACGAGGTAGCCACGATGTCAAGTAACTTCCTGCCAACTCATCCTCAGCCTCAACTTGGAGGTGCCCATCTTCGCAAGCCTGTAGTCAGGGCCAAACTCCATCCATCTCAGAATATACATTAAGCTAACCACTCATCCGCAACAGAGCCTAAGCCATTATTTGGCACTTTCAGATCACCAAACATTCCAAAAGACAGGTCAGCCTATCAGATTACCAATACATCAACTAAGACCATGGCTCTTCACCTTCAAACTTCTGCTGCAGGGCTACACGCAAATCAGAGTCCAAGAACACTTCAGGTGTTACTTGTGTGGGCAGCCTGATCCAATTTAAAGCAGGAAGGCCAGAATCTCTCCAGAAGCCTGCCCCTGTTGATACGCAAGGTCATTTGTCAAATATATACATGTTGGCATCAGCTATTACTCAGAAGAAGCTCTTGGGTGCAAAGCGATTTCCTCTGGTTCAGTGCATTCATCCGGCCTGAACTGGAGAAATCTCCAGAATACTGTTAGAGATGGATGATGCTGAAATTCTTCATATGCTTGAACACCCTGACTCTCTCCATGCCAAGATCGATGAAGCAATCCTTAATCTGCAATCCCACCCAGTTTAGGAAAGGGCCCTGAAAGTAACTAACAACACTCACAGTGTGGAAGGTAAAATCCTGCTTGCAGAAATAAACATTCCAAACAATGAAAAGCATAAACTATGGAGAAAATGATGATAATACCAATGACACATTTCAACTTTACCAAGCAAATGTCAAGTGTCATTATTATTATTACTTATTTTGGTTGGTTCATTTAAAAAAAATTTTATTGTTGTTGTATTACATCCATCCCCTTTTCTGGCCCCCTCCCCACCCACCCATTCCCCCCAAAGTCAATCCCACCTGTTGTCCATGTCCATGGTTCCTTTCTACTAGGTTCTTGTCTAAGCTGCTCCCCTTTCTTGCCTCAAGTGTCATTATTTGTATTTAATTATTTAATGTTTTAAAATAAATACAGACTATAAGAACAAGAAAATTTAAAAAAAAGGAGGGGATAATTAAAAAGTAATATTTTCAAAGATTTAGTAAGGCAAAATTACACAAAAAACACTCATGTAAGTGTTCTTATCTTGAATATTTTCTATACTGTAAGCAGTGCAAAATGAACCTAGTATTTCACATTTCAAAATTGTAGTATTTGGATTTTGCTGGGCAATTACTTGGCAATTCCAAAAGGAAACATAACTTGGATTTTTAAATTCTTATGTAGTAAAAAATGAACAGAAGGTACCACTATGAAAGATCCCAATAGGTACAAATATCAGATTATTTCATGAATAGCTTCACAAAATATTACAGTATAAAATAGAAAATGCCAAAAGGAAATGACAGGAAATACACATATAAATTTATAAATATATAAATTGGGCAGATTTTTCAGGAAATGGGTTGGAGAGTAAAGGAATAAGAGCAGAGACTAGAATACGTAATTGTTTTTTAAAAGAGAACATTTCCCCCCTTTTTTATTGTTACTATCTCATACTAAATCCAAATGGTGGACCTAAAACAAGAAAAGTAGATCACAAAAGAATACATAGGTTCATCTCTTAAGCTTGTATTATTCTCATGTTTCAACTGTTCTCTGGTTGAGGAAGATTTGACCTCAGAACAAGTGTACAGTCACAAGAGGGGAAAATGATGGGAGAGCTACCTGAATGAAGATGCCCAGTGATATTCACTGCTTTTAGCTGGGTCTATAACCCGGCAGATTTCATTGACTAGTTTAGGCCCATGAGCTGAATAAAAACAGATGTTTTCTTTCTGAAAACAAAACAAAACAACATGTTTTCCTGCTTCAGGATTCTAACTGGGTAGAATGTGGTAACTTCATAGGTTAGTCAAAGACCTTATTTGGATGAGATTGCATGCCACACAGCAGTGGTAGCAGAAGAGAAAAAGCATTTGATAAAGTACCGCAACCATTTATGATAAAAACCCTCAACAAAATGGAAATAGAGGGAGCATACCTCAACATCATAAAGGCCATCTATGAGAAACCTGAAGCCAACATCATACTCAATGGGCAAAAACTGAAAGCTTTCCCGCTAAGATCAGGAACGAGACAAGGCTGTCCACTTTCTCCACTTCTATTCAGCATTGTCTTGGAAGTTCTAGCTGTAGCCATCAGAGAGAGAACTTCTTGACTAAGATACTGGTATTTGTACAGGAGCAATGGAACTAACAGGGAAAAGTAAGCAGAAGCCACAATCACATGTGATATTTGTTTCAAATTGATGTCAGCCAAAAAATGCCAAAGATTTTGGACTTGAGGAAGGGAGAGAAGGGAATGGACAGGATGAAGAAGTAGCATAGGAAGCTGGGAAACATTTCTATGATCAGCACTTGAAGATCATTGTAGAGATGCACAAATTCCAGGTTAGGATGAAAAGAGAGATACTAAATTTGAGGTAGGGTTTTTGTTCCATTGTTTTGGGAAGAAGCTGCTTGCTATTGATGCCATTTATTTCAATTTTTATGGAAAAGTTGTCTCTTTTGTACCATAATATGCTTCAGAAAGGCTTGAGAAAACCTTAGTTTAGCGACTCTGGTTAAAGTAGAAGTCAGGTCAGAGGTGGATGTCTCTTTAGCTGGGACACAAAGAACCAAAGGTCGATTTTTCTGTAGTTTGTTTGGCTGCCCCATTGTTGGTAAAAGGACCTGTCAGGAGACCTATTTGGACCTCAGAACAGTCTGTATTTGGGGTCTATTCCTGTAGCCTAAGTCTTCTTTAGGAAGACAACTTGACCCTGTTGGTGATAAGTCTGTGTATATTGCATTATTAAGCCCTTTACATTATTGGGCCACATTTGCTTGCAACAAAGAAGAGTCTAAAATAAAGCTGTAGTACCCAATGTTTGTGCTCTGTATTGACAAATTTATAAAGTCACAATTTAAGTTTGCCATTTGGGTCAATGGGAGTAGTTCAGGCAATTTTATGTCTTCAGAGACTTTAGCAAATTTTAATGTTAAAGCATCAATAGCTCTTTATTTTTTTCTTAAGATTGAGGGATGGTAATGGCAGTTTAATTTTTAACCAACAGGCAATAACTTACAAAATTTCTTATTTATGATGCTGGTAAAATGAGTAGCTCATTAGAAAGTTAAATAGGGATTCCCTAAGTAGGAAAACATGTAATCATCTTTATCTTTGCCACACTAAGATAATTTTGGAAAAGTTTTTCACCATGTGGTTTTCATTTCCTCAGAACGACATGAAATGATCTGAATTAGCTATATGTTTAATGTGCTCACCATGTGGTTTTCATTTCCTCAGAACGACATGAAATGATTTGAATTAGCTATATGTTTAATGTGCTCACCTTGTTGAACTTGGGTGACATAGTGGTCAGGGGACACATTCCCTTTCCCTCATGGGTTTGTTCTCTGTTATGAAGTTCAACATTGATTACAGCCATTGTTTCAGGGAGAAGTGAACCATTTAGTAAAACTTGGAGTTGCTCACTGCACTTAATGAGAGCACCAGCAATAGTTAAGGAACGAGGTTGCCGCCATAACATCATTCAACACCAAAAGTGTATGTACTGTCCACAAATGTTAACCCTTCCAACCTTTGCTAAGTAATGGGTGCTAGTTGTACTGATTTGAGGTCTGCTAAATTCTTTCTGTTTCTATACAAACAGAAGAATCCTAAGTGAGCAAAAGCCTAAAACTGAAGTCATAAAAAGCGAGTCGGAGCTCCTCAATGAATTTCCAGACTTGAGATGGCTTACAGCCCCCAAGCTCCTTGAACAAAGGGGAGCTCAGGTACCCTTTAGAGAGGATCTCACTACACTGCCAAAAATGCGTACTGTTAATCTTTTTTCTCAGCCCTGCCCAAAGATATTTATGGACTTTTACCAGGGTAACTATGTATGATGGGTAATTTTATCTGTCAACTTGACTAAGGTAAGAGAAACCCACAGAGCTGATAAAACATTTCTGGGTGTGCATGAGAGTGTGTTTCTGTAATAGATTAGCATTTAAATGGGTAGAGGAGTAAAGGAGATTCCTGTACCAATGCAGATGGTCATGATACAATCCACTAAGTGACTGAACAAGAAAAAAAAAAAAAGTAAGAAAAAAAAAAGAAAAAGGGTGAACTTACTTTTTGTCTGAGATGGGACAACCATTTCCTCTGGCCTTGGGCATCGGCACTGCTGCTTCTTGAGCCTTCAGACTCAGATAGAGACTCTCACACCAGTACTTTGGATGTTGCAAGTCAGGTGACCATTGGGACTTTAGGATGTCCAAACAGATGGCACCCCTACTTTTGATGTTAGGGTGGGAAATCCAGGTGGCAAAGTGCATGTATGGTGGATTGAAGGGATAGCCCCATGGGAACTGTATATTTAGAAAGAAGATCCATCCCATGTAGGGGCTGTCCTTGGGTCCCATGATTACCCCCTGCCATTTGAACATATCATCACCAACTGGCCCTGCAGAGCACATGGGCTGGGGCGGGGCCTGTGATGCCCAGAAGTTCCTTGTGGATGCACTTTAGAGCCCTGGACTGCTCCATTGGAATAGGCCTTGTCTGGGGTGTCATGATAGGGAGAAGGGATGGGGAGACTGCAAGTTAGGGGGAGACCATTGATTGGGGGGTGGTCATTGATTAGGAGGGCACACACCAGATCAGCAGGTAAATAGCTTGAAGCCAGACTTCAGGGTTGAGGGAGTATTAGGAGACAGGGACAATGTTGGGGAAGAGAGGTGAAGAAGAGAGAGTTGGGGACACAGCTGAGCCTGATAGGCTAGTGGTCACCTCTGGCCCAGAGGTCACCACCTCCTCCACTGTTGTTACCACCTCCCAGCTGTCCTGACATTGAGACAATGCTGCTCAGAGGCTGTGCTGCCTGTAGACACTGCTGCACTATGACAGGACTTCTCTTACTCTAGGCACCTAAATGAGAAGGAGTGGCAGGTGGGAGAGACTGCAGAGCAGAATGGGAGAGTGGTGGGTGGGAGGGACCATGGAGGAAAATGGGGTGTTGGAGAACAGATCATGGAGGGAATGGGGTCAGCGTAGGAAAGTGGCCTGAATGAGAGTGGGTGAAGGGTGGGAGGGACCATGGAGCGCCATACATGGGGGTGGAGGGCAGTGACAACCATGGAGAGTGAGAGGGAGGTGTCAGGGGACATGCTTTGAGTTTGAGGGAGGTATTAGGGGACACATTTAGGGGTCAGAGAGGTGTTCAAGGACATGCTATAGGTTGAGCCAGTGTCGAGAGACATGCTTTGAGACAAGGGGTGTTGGGGGACGTGCTCTGGGACAGAGTATGGCTGGGACAGGCTCCAGGGGCAAGATGGTAGGGCTAGGGGACAAGCTCTGGGGTGAAGACAGGGATGGTGGTGAAGAGCGGTGAAGAAGGAAGAGTTGGGGACTCAGTTGGACCAGATGGGCTAGTGGTCCCATCATGTGGCCCACAGGCTATGGCTCTGCCACTGCTGGCTCCTTCAGCACTGTCACCACCTCTAGGCTGTCCTACCCGGGAGGCTGCTGGTCAGAACCTGCGCCTCCCAGAGGCCACACTGCCCACAGACACTGCCCCTAAGTCAGTGGAGGGGTGGACTGGGGTAGACAGGTGGTCTGAGTGAGAGAGTGGGGGTAGAGGGCTGGGGGGCCCAGGGGAGGAAATGCAGGGTGGCGGAGGGAGGGAGGGACCAAAGGGAGGGGATGGCCAGGGCAAACAGGTGGCCAGAATGGGAGGGGTGGGGGAAGAAGACACAATGGAGGGTTCCTCAGAAGTGGGGGCAGGAGGGACCATGGAGAGTGGTAGGGAGGTGTCAAGGGACACGCACTGAGTTTGAGAGAGGAGTCGGGACAATCTAAAGTCAAGGGAGGGTGACAGAGACTCACTTTTGGTTGCGGCAGTGTTAAAGGATAGGCTGTGGATTGAGGGAGTATCTCAGGACTCACGCTGGGGTCGAGGGAGGGTGTTGGGGGCATGATTCAGGTAGAGCAGGTGTTGAGGGGCAGGCTTCAGGTTGGGAGTGTGTCAGGGGATATCCTATGAGTTGAGGGCTGCCAAGGGACAAGGTTTTGGTAGAGCGGGTGTTGGGGAGTACACTTAGGTTGAGGGAATCAGGGACACACTTTGGGTCAAGGGTGTGCTGAGGGACCCAGTTCAGCTCAAGCGGATATCATAGTCATGCTTCGGGTGAATAGGTGTCAGGGGACACACTCCAGGGTTGAGGGGTTTTAGGGCCACACCTTGGGTCAAGGGAGGACTGAGGGACATGCTTCAGTTACAGCAGGGATTGGCAACACGCTCCAGGTTGAGGGTGTATTGGAGGACACCCTATGGGTGGAGGGTTGCCAAGGACATGGTTCGGGTGGAGCGGATGTTGAGGGACAGACTTCAGGTTGAGAGGGTTTCAGGGGGCACCCTATGGGTTGAGAGGTGCTAAGGGACATGCTATTGGTAAACCAGGTATTGGGGGACAGGCTTCAGGTAGAGGGCATGTCCAGGGACACCCTATGGGTTGAGGGACATGGTAGGGGTGGAGCAGGAGCCATGGTTATGCTTCACGTTGAGCAGGTGTTGGGCGACACACTTCAGATTGAGGATGTGCCATGGAACAGTCTATGGGCTGAGGGTTTCTGACGGAGATGGTTCAGGTACAGCAGGTATGGGGTCAGGCTTCAGGAAGCGAATGTTAGGGGACAAGCTTTGTGTTGAAGGTGTGCCAGAAGACACTCTGTAGGTTGAAGGTTGCCAAGGAACATGCTTCAGGTAGAGCGGGTGTTGGGGGACAGGCTTCAGGTGGATGGCATGTCAGGGGATGCCCTGTGGATTGAGGGTTGTTGAAGGACATGGTTGGGGTAGAGCGGGTGTGATTACGCTTTGGGTTGGGCAGGTGTTGGGGAACACACTTCAGGTTCAGGATGTACTCTGGGACACCCTATGGCTTGGGGGTTGCCAGGGTTCATAGCTTGAGGATAGCTGGTGTCAGGGTCTGGTTTCAGGTAGAGTAGGTGTTGGCAACACACTTCAGGTTCAGGATGTGTCGGAGGACACCCTATGGGTTGGGGGTTGCTGACGGACAGGATTGGTTCCGGAGGGTGTCGGGGGATACACTTCCGTCAAGGGAATCAGGGACACGCTTTGGGTTGGGGGTGTGCCGAGGGATGCAGTTCAGGTCAAGCAGGTGTCATGGCCACGCTTTGGGTTGAACAGGCATTGGGGGACGCATTCCAGGCTGGGCAGGTTTCAGGGACACACTTTGGGTTGAGGGAGTACCGAGGGACATGCTTCAGGTAGAGCAGGTGTTGGCGACATGCTATAGGTTGAGGATGTGCAGAGGACACCCTATGAGTTGAGTGTTGCCGAGAGATAAGAATCCAGTCTAGGAGGTGTCAGGGTCACACTTTGGGTTGGTGGTTTTGGGGACAGACTCCAGCTTAAGGGGATGTTAGGGAACACCCTATGA